>MU227808.1:3593890-3621985 GCA_018584345.1 Thuja plicata | reverse complement strand
GAAAATGCTGACAAAAGAAGGAGAGAGGTCCATTTCCAAGTAGGAGATAGGGTTTGGGCTTTCCTAAGGAAGGAGAGACTACCTAAAGGTAGATACTCCAAGTTACAAATGAAGAAAGTAGGCCCCTACAACATACTCAACAAAATAGGTGAGAACGCCTATGAAATCTCCCTTCCTCAAACTTTGCAAATATCTCCCATATTCAATGTGGTAGACCTCACACCATACAAAGCTATAGTAGGTTCAATGAATGAGCAAGGTGAGGAAACAAACATCAACCAAGATGAAGACTATGTCACAAATTTTCCCCAAAGCAAACTAGTGGAGTTAGAGGAAATTTTGGACACAAAGTTACTAAGGCAGACAAGAACCAAGAAGTATATGCAGTACCTAGTAAAATGGAAGGGACTCCCCAACATAGATGCTACATGGCTGACTGAAGATCAAATCAAGCATCATGGGACTTCAGTGGAGCAGTTATCCTCAAGTAGGAACTTGAGTTTTAGAACTCAAGGGGAGTATGGTGCAGGAGCACCTACTCTAGAATCAACCAACAAAGATCCTAACAATCCTACACATATCTATTTTAGTCTAGTTAAGGCACATAGACCAAGTTGTGAGGCCTAGTTCTAGGATTGGCACAATTATAAGCCCCTGGCTTGCTATGGTCAAAAGTGGTCAATAGGCCTAAATTCATAAGATCTTAGTCTTTTTCATGTTTTTTAGGTCTTATATCCATGTTGGATCACTAGAATAAGTTAGGACCAAGTTTGGTCATTAGTTTTGCAAATATTGCACAAAATATTTTCAAAGTTGCTTAGCAACTTTGACAACTTTTGCCAAAAAGTTGTAATTAACCCCCCAATGGTCAAATTGTTTAAAAATTAGTTGGAACCAATGGGGGAATCCTTCAAATATCCCTTTCAGGTGGGTGGAAGGGATAACATGTAATTTGGCATTTCAAATCAATAAAATAACCTACTTTTCTATAGATTTGTGAGGACAACAACCTTGTATGGATTAGTATGGTCATGGAGGCATGAAACAGTGATCCAAAAAGTTGAAGCATCTAACCTTCTTGCATTTTCATTTGGTATCATGTGCTAATCTGCCCTAGACTGCAAGTTATCAAATTTTTGGTGTGACTGCCTGGGTTTGAGCCTAAAAATCAGGATTCAACTAGGGCTTGAGTGTTTGGATCGATTCCAACATGGGAAATTGATGCCCCTTGGTGGAATTTATCCTTGTTCAATGCATTTTCATATTATGTAGGTTAGAAATGTGAATGTGCAGGAGAGTGGCTTTGCCACAAGAACCTAGGTGTACATCTCATGTGTGCACCAAACTGTGACTTAGGACAGTCATCATAGTTTTTGATTGGGGGTTCTTCAAGACCCAAAACCCTAGATTCTAAATTTTTTTGTGTACCCACACATGCCTCCGTGCTTAGTTTTGGTATTGGCTTAGGAGAAAGAGCACTTGCAGTGCATTAGAGCCCTAATTAGGCCTCTTAGCTTGGTCTAAAAGTTATGATAGAAAAGTCTTCTGTTTGTTTCCAATCCTTGGGGCTTGGGCATGTTTAGTAAGGAAATAAAGGGTACTAGAATCCCTAATCAAATTAACACCTTCTTTGAGAAACATTTGACTTGTGTCTAGATTTGTCTCTGCAAAAGGTTACAAGCCAAAGGCTAGATTGTGAAGCAACTTGGTAGTATGAGTTGTCCATTGGTGAAAGAACCATCAAAACTATTAGAATAGGACCTAAACAGGCTAGAATAGTGATTTTGGGCTGCCCTTGGTCTTAGTATCAATTTCATGGGGTTTAAGTACTTATTGTGTTAAGGAGACCTCTTGTGAACTTGTGTTCTTTGGTGCTTAGGACTTTGGCAAACCTAGTGATTGGGTTCCCTTGCCTTGAAGGGTTGTGATAACCTTCCTTGAGTCCTTTTATCATACCTTTGATAGGTATTCAGCACTTGACCCTTCACCTAGGGTGTTGGAGGATTGAAACTCTACCATTGGCTCATTGCTTGGAGGCTTCCGCTTGCCACTGCTGCATCAAAAAGCCATTAGTTATGTCTAGATAAATTGAAATCAATGAATATGGTCCATAAGGATGATGCATCAGATACAAAAAAGAATTGGATGTTGGGATTGAATAATTCTAAAAATTGTCTTTTTCAAATATTCTAGCTGATAAGGAAAAGGAACGATATAATATCATTATCAGGAGATTCAAAGTATTTCATGATCAGAATCAGATCTTTGACAGAGGAAAAGAATAATATTAATTTTGGGGGCTAGGGGCCACCAAATTAAGTTTAGACAAATATTTTATGAAGAGGATAGTTAACTAATGGCCTGCTTCTCTAGAGATAACTGGGATCTCGCTATGCTCACATGGAGCATACATCCCCAAAAAGAGCCTATTGGAGCTCTAAATTTTGGCAAAATTTGGAGTCCTATATAGTGATAAAACTCTAAAAAGTTGTATCCTAAACTCCATTCCCAATAATTGATGATATGATGAAGTACAGGAAATGGGATACAACAAAATATTACTTTTCAATTAAAAGTTGAGGGATTAGGGAAGGAAGCTCTATGAAATGAACAATCAAAATTCTACAAGCGAAGGTTTTAGAGATGCTGGAATTTTGACCTATTGTAAAGATGATGTCGACAGAGAATGAAAATGATCAAATATTGAAAGTATAAAAATGACCCTTTGAAAGTATAAAAACGACCCAGTTCACAAAATCAAATTTCCTATCTCCAGTAAAAATCTTAAGTTTGTACAATCTGATTTGGATTTTTGACCAAAGCCAAATCCGAAAGATAGGTAGTTATTAGTTAGTTAGTTGATTAGTTTTTTCTGAAAAGTGTTTTCTAAATTTTAATGAAAAATGATGTCTTTTCACTCTAAAGGGGTATGAAAACTATTCAAACATATATATATATATATGTGGTGTAAAATATAATCATAACAGGAGAAACAAATTGTATAATAGAATTTGATCGCAATTGCAACATAAGCTTTAATGTACTAGTTTTTCAATATCAATAAAGATAAGTGAGCTCTTCTTTTTATTTGTGGTTATAAGTTATATGTTTTCAATTAGTCTTTCGGATATTCTATTTTATAGAGTGTTTCATTGTGTTGAATTCCCTGAGTGTGTGTGTATATATATATATATATATATATATATATATATATATAGTTTAAAGATCAATTGAAAGATCTACGTATCTTCTCTTGTTTTTATCGGTCTCTTAATTTGAGTTAAATTTGATAAGATTAGCTATATAGATTGATTTGAATTATAAGTCAAGTGGAAGCCTTTGAAGTGATAGTCTTGCTTTATTAAAAGTATGTTTTTAAAACTGTCTCCGATTGTACGTAGGATTGAGAATTTTCTGACTCTATAGCCCAAGTTTTTAGAAGGCAGTGATCTAATCATTATTTGGAAATTGTTATATTGGTTGATGCTTTGTAGTTTGTAGATTATTAAATCATTTATTTCAAAACCTTACAACTAGGAGCTTAGTGATTATCAGTTTAGTTAATTTTTTAAATAATAATTATCAGGAGATCCGTTGTTTTCCTCCAAGGATGATTCACCACCTTGGGAGGAGCTTTGTTTGTTTGTGTATGCAGTTGTGTGACATAGAAAATGTGATAGTTCCAAGTGAAATCAGGCCTACCAGGCTTGGCTTGATTAAGCCAAAATTACAGAGGTATGAAGTGGTGCATCACCATTATACCTGTCAGTTGGCCAAAAAAAATCCATCATTTTTGGGCACCAACATGTTGTTCATATCATCACGAGGTCTACAATCTCATATTATTAGTATCAAGAGATAATGAGAAATATCATCCTAGAGTTGTGTTTGTGGAATATAGTCAGGGGCACATTTAGAAAAGATGGTGAGAACTTGGAGCGGTATAAGTATCAATGCCAACAATACAATAAATTGAGTTTAATATGTTAAGAAAATGTTTCAACTATGCTTTTATCATAATTGTATTTAATTATTATTGATAATTTTAAGTTACCTTTAAGTTGTCATAAAAGTTGTTAAATTCAACTATGACAACTTGTAAGATGTTTTTCAGCATGAAAATGGAAAGAGCGTGGAAAAAATAGGAAGTTAAATAAAAGCTTGGATAACATAAGGAAGATCTTTTAAAAGGAGGATAAAATTACATGGTAGAAGAGGAAGTTTTTTTTAATAATTTATCCCTCAATGGTTTTAGAAACCATTATTGGAAGTATGATGATTGTTGGTGTCAATGATATCAAACTTGTTAGTTGAGGTCGGGAAATGTTATAGATGTTGTCTATTTCTATTTCATAAAGTTCATCTTTGGTCTATTGGTCTGGGGTATCTTTGTTTCTCTTTGGAGTTGTTGGAAGTTGTAATTTTGTTAATTATTTTCATGCCTCATAATACAATATGATTTCCTGGTGATATTAATGTGCCTGTAACTAACCTATGTTTCTCTCTATAAGGTGTATTCAGTTGTGCTAGGGTTTTGTGTATTTGAAATGAGCTATCTTATTTGGGACCTTTCCTTGGTTTGGATCATACATGCTAGAAATAATGTGGAAATCATGTTTTGGAGTGATTTTGGGTCTCATCTTAGATCTTTAAGATCTATATATAATTTAAATTACATTTAAAATGTCCTTTTGGCGACTATTCTTTACGCAATCATGATGGATGTTTCCCCAATGGAAATGGTCCAACAATGCAAAAAGAGTCAACACAGAGAAAACAACCAACTCAGAAACAAGAATAGACAATCAACATACTATAATAGACAATGGTTAATCCAATAGTAAAATATATATCAAATACTGAAATTGTGATATATTTATAGAATTTTGATATTCTTATGTCACTACTACATAAGAGGGTGTTTTAACACATTTGTTTAAGAAAAAGTTAATGTTTTGTCTTAAAAACATAAAATATTATTTTAATTGTTTTAAGTTAAAATTTACTATTTTTTAATTGTCTTAAATTTAAAATTAAGATAAAATAAAATATACATTTTCCAAAAGAAAAAAACTCTATGCATTTTCACCATGCCCGCAAGCGGGAAGGGTAGAGGAATGGCACATGCATTTTCATTGTTGATACTACAACCAAAAAAATATGGTAGAAGTTTTATATATATATATCATAAGTTCCAAGTTAGCTATATAATCTTATAAATAAAATATCACAATTTAAAAAAATAATATAGATAAAGTATTTTAAATAAATGTAAATTGAAATAAAATAAATATAAACCGTAACTATATTATATATAAAAAATTTAAAATGTTTTTATTTTTATTTTTTAAATTAGATTAGAAATGTCTTTATTAAATTTTTGTATTTATATTTATATCTATTTTTAAAACCTTAAACAATATAAAATATTTTTTATTGTGCACATTAACACCTTAAGATAATTAAAGCTATCGTAGGGATTCCTTGGACGCATAGTGAGTTGGAGGAATGGTTTTAGTACATCATGGGACTTGGATTGCTCTTTCTTTCTCTTTGTAGGATTGAGAATATAATTCATTTTAGATTGTAATAAGATGAATGAATTAATCATTAGTTAAGGATTCATTAGATATTTAATGAATAAAATAATATTGGCATATACTAACAAGATGGATGAATTAGTTGTAGATTTTGATTAAATATTATCATATGATTTATATATAATTTTTTAAGTTTCTAATAAGAAATAAATTCAATTAACTTGTGTAATCCAAGGGTTGTAGTTCAAGTGTTAAAGTTGAGCTTGTAAAGCAATGACCTTTGAGGGTTGATTGCATCTTTGATGCAAATGTTTTCTTCACAGTGATTGTGTAGTGCATTTTTGTGTGGTATTACTAAGGCATCCTTATAGATAGAACTGCTATATATGTACCCATTTTTATTGGCTAAGGCAAACATGTTAATTGATCATCTTTTATGACTGCAAATTTGATACACAACAATTATTGATTTCTCTATTATAGGTGGATTTCCTATAGGAGAGAATGTGGATTTCCTATATATATTCTTCACTATCCTAATTGTGATGTTAAGTCAAATAATTTTTATTACTATTTTTAATATAATGATATTTAAATTTGATTTTAATTGAATTGCACTATTGCTAGTTGCCTAGGCAATTTTCTTCAAATCAATTGGATATTAGTTCTTTAGTTTCTGCATTAGAAAGTAAAATGTCTTAATTTGTGTTGTTCATATCATCATGAGGACTACAATATCATATTATTAGTATCAAGACATAATGACCAATATCATCCTAGAGTTGTGTTTGTGGAATATAGTCAGGGGCGCATTTAGAAAAGATGGGTGAGAACTTGGAGCACGGTATAAGTATCAATGCTAACAATTCAATAAATTGAGTTTAATATGTTAAGAACATGTTTCCACTTTTCTTTTATCATAATTTTATTTAATTATTATTGATAATTTTATGTTACCTTTAATTTGTCATAAAAATTGCTAAATTCAACTATGACAACTTGTACAATGCTTTTCAGCATGAAAATGGAAAGAGCGTGGAAAAAAGAGGAAGTTAAATGAAAGCTTGGATAACATAAGGAAGATATTTTAAAAGGAGGATAAAATTACATGGTAGAAGAGGAAGTTTTTTTTTTTTAAATTTACCCCTCAATGGTTTTAGAAACCATTATTGGAAGTATGATGATTATTGTTGTCAATGATATAAAACTTTTTAGTTGAGGTCGGGAAATGTTATAGATGTTGTCTATTGCTATTTCATAAAGTTCATCTTTGGTCTATTGGTCTGGGGTATCTTTGTTTCTCTTTGGAGTTGTTAGAAGTTGTAATTTTTAAAATTATTTTCATGCTTCATTATACAATATGATCACCTGGTGTTATTAATGTGCATGAAACTAACCTATGTTTCTCTTTATGAGGTGTATTCAGTTGTGCTAGGGTTTTGTGTATTTGAAATGAGCTATCTTATTTGGTACTGTTCCTTGGTTTGGATCATACATGCTAGAAATAAAGTGAAAATCATATTTTGGAGTGATTTTGGGTCTCATCTTAGATATTTAAGATCTATATAATTTAAATTACATTGAAAATGTCTTTTTGGAAACTATTCTTGATGCAGTCATGACAGACGTTTCCCCAATGGAAATGGTCCAACCATGCAAAAAGAGTCAACAAAGAGAAAAAAAACCAACTCAGAAACAAGAATAGACAATCAACATGGTATAATAGATCTATGTATTATCATGGAATCATATATTTACATCACATTGGCCTGTAACATGCAAATTACAAACTTTCGATGCACATGCCTGATTATAATAGAAATCTAGATCTAAACCTTAATGCTAACCTTCTAAGGTTATCTCCGGAGAGATACCTCTAACAAAGATCAAGAGCCTCAATATATAGAGCCTTTGCAACTCATAAGTCAGCCAAATCAATTATATTTTCTAAGAATAAGAAAATGTAATACCACAATAAAGGCCAAGACCGAAATCATAAAGATCTCAATGCAAAGATGTAGAAACGATGCATGATCCAAGAGAGATGTCAGAAAAAGATCCAAGAACATCAGGATATGAGTCACCAATCCTCTTTGATTAGGAAATTGTTTCACGAGATCAGAAAACCTGAACTAACCATTAGAACATGAAGAACACATAGAACTAATTGTGAACCTTTAATATCGCCATAGCAAAGTATCCAATTAAGGTTCATTCTTTTTCAATCTCGTTCATCTGGTTCATTACATTATCCAATTTCTTCTTTTGCTTGTCCCATTCAGCTAGCTCTGTTAGTATCTTTGAGATTGATGTTGTAATGGTTCCATGAGTTTGGATTAACTGGGTGATTTAATCACCTCCATGCTGGATCATGCCCTGTATCCACTTGCCAAACACATCAACGATGAGTTTGTTCCTCTGAATCTGATTCACGGTCTTTCTGACCTCGGGCAATCGAGGGTCAAAGGATTGAGGTACTTGAGCTAATGGTAGAGGAATAGAATCCTAGACTTCTTGTATGAATTTTGCCAACTTTTTTATTGTGGCTTTCATTTCTTTCTTATACCTCTCATCCTTTAAAGTCATGTGCAACATTTTCTTAGTGGACTTTTCTAGATGCTTTGCATCCACTGCTCTGGTTAAAACTCTGAGATCTATCTTTTTTACTATAAATTCATCGACATAAGCTTTGGTGAGATCCTTATCATCCATAGGGACTGCACGCTCAACAACCCAACATCCTATTTTCTCATCTATGTCAATCATAGACTCAATCTTGATCCTTTTTGGCTTAACTGTAGTCCCCAAGTATTTGCTAACCATGCCTTCCATAGGTAGTGTAATATACAACACATTTTTTTTCTTGCTAATTGATGTCTCCAGCCATTTGAGTGTAAGAGGCGGCGTCTACAGGGGAGTATTCATTGTAACAACCGTGGAATCCCCTGTAGCAGACTGACCGACCTTTAGAATTTCAGCATCTTTGGAAGGTGTGTTCTGAACATCCTTTTCTGACATTAGACTATCCATTTTGTCTAGATTAATCACTTCATTTTCCCTAGCTACCTCAACATATTCTTTTTTGGATATGGTCCTCGTGACTCGCACAGATGGGGTGATGCAGGGGGTGCTCTATTTTCTAGACTCGAACTTGAGAGTTCTCTTATTTTTAATTTTGGAGGAACCAACAATAGAAAAATCAATGTTAGATGAAGAAATAGGATTTTCAGCAGAGGTGGAAAGTGTAGATCTATGTGTGTTATTCCTCTTTTGTATAGGATTCCTTTTACTACTAACCCATTTTTTAGTTCTTTTGATCACACTAAGAGTTTTGATATGTATGTTGTCCCTTTCATCAATACTCTAGTTTATTTTGGGTAGTGGTGATCCTCTAACTCTTGCTTCATACTAATCAACAATCACCTCTTTGCCATCCTCTTCTTCTATACCTGTGATGTTAATATCTATTCTTAGGGTAGAAAATTGGTTGAGAGTGAATCTCGACCATGATCTTCTTCTTACCTCAAAATTATCGGTGTAATTTTCCCATTAATCTTCCATCTGGGGAAGATGTTGAAACTCAGCAGGCAAATTAAAATGTTGGGCTGCATAACTCTTGTTGTCAAAATATTTCCTCACCTCAAATGTCTTTAGGTTCAACTTGTTCAATTCTAGCTCTAGATTGAGGGCTTCTGAGGATGTTTTACATGTGTAGAACCCTAGTTCAAAGGGAAATCTTGATTTTTCTCCGCCTTTCCACTCCTTCACACTTTAATTTACATGAGCCAATTGGTGACCTACCTTAGTTATGATGTCGCTATCAAGGGTATATCTTCAGAGCTTGAATGACTGACCTTCAAACCCACTGACCCTTATTTATTTACATGTCTTAAACTGGATAAAGAAGTTCCCATAAGTGTTGACAAAGTTCTTAGATTCTTCTGACATCCTTAGTTTGATATTCCCATGCATCTCATACACTAAATTTCTAGAAAACAATCTCATTCACCTTCATGAAGTTATCAGTGTGAAATTCTTTCTGTAGATGAGGGTAATAGTCGTATACTCTCATATTGGGGATGGGAAATTCATGAATGAGGCCCTTCCACTCCATGGTACATCCTAGAACATAGAATAAGTATGAGTTCATGTAGAAATGAGACCTTCCTAAGAAGTTTTCCAACAAATGGTGAAGTTCATTTGCAATACTGTCTTCCCAGTCAATGTAGTTCTTGTCGCCTAGGGTTATTTGAATGTAAAAATGTTAGAATAATTGAGAAGGGGGGGGGGGGGGGGGGGGTGAATCAGTGGCCTCAAAAATTAATCCAATAATTTAATTCAAAATTTTATACCACATATATAAACCTCTAGTTATCTTTAGTCCTACAAGATTTATGCCTTTTAAATAATCTTATCCAATAACTACTGCTCGGAGTTCTCTGTTAATCATTATTCTTTAGCTTTACCTAATAGTAGTTTTAGCCTTTACCAAAATACAGTAAATAACATAGTGTTTACTGATCAATCATGTTTTAGTAATGTGTAAAGAAAAACATTAAATCAACGAACCATATACACATTTGACACATGGATTTTTATGGTGGAAACCCTATTAAGGGAAAAACCACTTGGGATCGGTAACCCCAAATTTTTAGTCTTCTAAAGTGAGCTCGGTGAAGAGCCAACCCTGTTAAAGGTTACAAACACACTGTTAAGTGTGACTTTGTTAGAGGATTTAAATATAATAGTTTGTCACTTGATATCTGGCATTTCACTATGTTATCTTCATGAGAAACTTTTTGATACTCCTTGGGATGTATCTCAATATATAAAGGATAGTTAAATCCTACTCGGTTAAGAGACTTTATGATCCAATGGTTAAATTGAAATAGTAAATGATCTGTTCAAAAATACAACTTAGACTTTGCAGATATTCAGATTTATTGTAAGCTCACAATACCTTTATGATCAATGTTTCTCTCTATTACCTTTTCTCCTCTTCTTTTTGCTTGGTGATGTTGTTGCTTCTTTCTGCTCGGTGATGTTGTTAATTCTCTTTAGCATCTTCTTCTCTATTCACCCACTAATTCATAATTAATTATCTTGTCTCTTTTATAGACATGATTTTGACCATTTCTAAGTCCTTGTCTTTCTTGTTCTTGACGTCATCCATAAATCTCGCCAATCTTGCTTTAAAGCATGCTTTAGTTTTATCCCATAGATCTCTTCTTGACAACTACAATAAAACTAGCTTTAAACTTCTAGCTTATCTCTAGCTTTTAACTGGTCGATGAAAACAATGTAATCAATTAGTTAACTCCATATTTAGCTCCTACCAGGTAAGTCTTTTGTCATTTCTGAACTTCAATTTTGATAGGTGTTTAACTCTTTGTTTGCTCGGTCTTGACTTCAATTGTCCTTGGGAATCTCTGTCTGTCGGGGTTGTCTGTCTGCTGGGAAAACTGTGATTTTTAGTTCTTCTTGGGTATCACTATGGTTCTCATCAATAATGCTTGCTTGGGTTTCTTGCTCAGGTATCACTGTGACTTTTCTTGGGGTTCTCTATCCATCAGTGTGCATTATTCGTCAATGTTTGTTTTCACTTGGTGTACACTAAAATTTTATGCATTACTGGTAGCTTGACCTTTATTTCTTTGGTTCTTTGAATTCTTTGACAATATGAACATGACCAATCAGAGTATATCAAGTTGACACCAATGACAATGCAATACATTAACTGATTTAATGTCTTGCATTAACTTTCTACATATCGGTGATCATGAACTTGTCATCTTCTAAACAATAAATTAGTTATAGTTCATCAATCTCTCCCTTTGACATTGATGGCAACACACTACATACTACTAATACATTATGAAATATATCAATTGTAGATCATCAAACTTTACCAAAAATTATGTTCTATAACAGATACAAATGTCTCACTCTTGGTAACCTCTTCTACCTTAGATTTGATTCTTGCAAAGTACTTTTCTTCATTCTGTATTCCCTTTACTGGATAGATGTAGAAACTTTTGATTCTGTCTTTTTTCTCTCCCTTTGACTGTTTCTCTCTCTGATGGATCTGAGCAGTATGTTTCATTGAATACTTCTATATTTCAATGTATTCTCTCTCTTAAGTCATCTCCCTTTGGATACTTCTCTCCACCACAAGTTACATTACATCTCTCTCTTACAAGTTACATTCCCTTTCAAGTTACATCTCTCCCTTACAAGTTACATCTACCCCTTTGACAAAAATGCCAAATTCATTTCACTTTATTTAATATATTCCTTAAATTTCCTTTCCATCAGCAAAATAGCTCTGTATTAGCCAATAATATCTCTGGTGTTCGGTGCAGATAAGTACCTTGCTATGTAAAAATGTATCTTTGCAGACCATCTCTTAGCTTGCATCAACATGAGTGATCTTCTGACTGTGTGTAGGCTGATGCAGCCTCCTAGTTAGCTTAGTGACCAGTAGACAAGGTTGGACCTCTAGTCTCTTCCTCAAGTACTCAAATGTATCTTTAGGAAATGGCTTTCTGAATATGTCTGCTAATTGTTCCTTGGATTGAAAATATTCTAGTATCACCTCTATCTCTTTTACTTTTTCTCTTAAGTAATAATACTTGATTGCAATATGTTTTGTCTTAGCATGCATGATAGGGTTCTTTGAAATGTTAATTGCACTTGTATTACCACAATAGATAATTACTGGTTCAAGAATTTTCATATTCATACATTCCACTAATTGCTTGATCCATGCAATGTTAAAGAAATCTGTAGAAGCAGCCACATATTTGATGACATTATTTTTCCATTAGCATGCAAAGAAGACCTTCGATTAAACCTACACTGAAAGACAAACTATCAGGAACACTAAAAGTACATATATCAGAGATCATTGAAAGTATAAAGATCAAGAGACACTTGATAAGAAAAATCTCAAGCGAAACCGAAAGAGAAGAAACAGAGGAACCCAACAGAGAAAAAGAACCCGACAGACAATTCAATCAAAGGAACACTGAAAGACAGGAAAACTAATTTCTATGCAAACCAAGCATTAGACACCGAAAGTCAGTTACATACCAGAAAAAGTAGATCTGACTTCCACGTCAGATAAAACAATTATATTCTATTTACAGAGTCTTGATTTTTTTTAAAACCATTACTTAAGGGACAAGAAACATTATTATAATTTTTTTAATCATTCTAACTGATTTAAAACATATAAACTAGAAGATCAAGGTCAAGTTGTAAACCTATGATCATAGAGTTAATGTTGTAATATGTGAAACTACATTAGGTCAATCTATCTTATAAATAGATGTTTTAATAATTCATTATTATGGATAAGAGGATGAGTGTATCCTACGAGCACATCTATGGATGATACTAAGAGTTTCAAGAAGCAAAACAAAAAAAAGGTGAATTTGGTTATCAAGAACCAAGAATAGAGGCTACTGAGCAACAAAGGTATTATTCAATCACATTAGGTGATAAAATTATACATGTAATCTTGGATGGATCTATAATCAGAAATATTAGATTGCATTACACTCAGGTCATTGAGTAATTTTCTTACATTCTAACAAGTGAAGAAAAGTGTAAAAATCTTTTCAAGGAAGGTGGATTTAACAATCTTATTGTAAATCTCTTAACTGAGTGCACAATAAATAGTGTTGCTAAAGGTCTTGACAGAGTAGACTTTAACAGGTCTCCACAGATACTCCTAACAGGGTAGATCATCAGAAGTGATCAAATTGTAAGCCTTAACCGACCCCTTCCAATATGTAGATAGTGAAGAATTTGTAGATGTCATCCCCTCTGTAGTTTTTAAATTCTTCTGGAGGTTTTCTACGTTATCATATCTTGTGTTATGTGTCAATTACTTTCATGAATGTTTCTATGAATGTTCACATGTTTGATAAGTTTCTGAATTGATAAATCTTACACCAAGATAGTATAGAACAGATGGTTGGTTATACAATTGATTACACAATGGATAATGGTTAAAAGATATAAAAAATTTAGAGGTGTTGATTGACCCCTCCCCTCTCAGTACACACTTCGCATTAATTCCAAAAATTCATATCAGAGCTAGATCTCTTTTGGAAATCTTAAAGACTAAAGAGAAAAGATCATACAATGGAGAAGTACAAATCTGACAAGAGTATTGAGAATCAAAGGCTAGAAATTTAGATCTTCTATGAGTAGTATAAAGAAGCTAGAATCAAGATGAGACAATTATTGGATGAAAGAAAGATTATAGAATCTTTTTGTAATGAAACAGATTACCATGAGGAAGAGATACCAAATTTGTTTGAGTCATCAGGATCTACAACTAGAAAGGCATCAGACACAATAGAAGAAATCATCACAAGCTTATATGAAATCAATCAACATCTAGCTGGACAAGTAAAATCTCTGCAAATCAGTCAAGAGACACAGATGGTAAGAATGATTGATTTCATGAACAATCCTAGACAAGTTGAGCAAGAGAGAACACTAGCTATTGATGATAGAATGAAGATTACTGAAAAGCTACAAGAAAAAGAATCAGAAATACAAAGACTAACATAATATTATCATGAGATTAAAAATCAGATTATTCTTATGAGTCAAGAGGCAAACAAAATAAATACAGAGCTCATTGAGAGAATAGAAGCTGTTGGTGAGCTAAGGGAAGAAAATGAAAAGCTGAAACAAGAAATAAGAATTCAGCAACAACATACTGAAATTATTAAGAAAGTTGAAGAAAGCAATAAAAGAATGGATGATTTTCTTGATGGACAACGAAGAGTCAACAACAACATCAGTCTAGGATATATTGAGAATGGAGAATCATCCAATCAAGCTGATCCAAAGAATGTCTATGCAAATCCAAGACCAAGAAAGCTGACATGAAATCACTGTGGAAAGCAAGGCCAAACATCAAATGTATGCAGGAGAAAAATGAAAGGTATTCTTAAATCCATATCTTCATTCATAGGATTTTGTTATAAATGTAACAAGAAATGACATAAAGCATATGAATGTAAGTCTGAGATGAAACAACCAAAGAAGGAAACCTACATGGAAAAATACTATCCTACCTACAAAATGCATGGGCACACTACTCTTGAATGCTGGAAGAAGAAAAGGCAAGCATGGAAGCCTAAAGGTCAAGAAACTGCATATCAACCAACAAGAGCCGGTAACTAGTATGTATGGGATTGCAATACATGGACTAACTATATAGCATGTGGAAGATTGCGTCACATTTCTGCAAACTGTATGAGATAGTGGAAAAGAAAGTCTAGAGGTTGGACTAACCCTAGAATGGCATGCTTACACTATCATAAAGTTGGTCATCTCAAGAAATACTGTAGAGACCAAATGACAGAGACCAACACCTTTCCCAATGAAAATACCATTGAAGACATCCAAAAGATGAGAAAAAAAATGTGGATGAAAGATACTAACACTGATGAAGCTAGACCAAGCAATGCAATTGGTGACACCATATTCAATGGATCTGGTGACATCACCTCCCCCACCTAAATAGAACAAGTATGGAAATTCATTACACCAAGTTATATTTTGTATCAGTTCCAATCATACATAGTTGAAATTCCAAATTAGCATGATTATAGATGCACTATGGTATTACTTGTTAAAATTTGTGAAAGCTATTTCATCGGGTAATACATAGTGAAATACATCGGTATACAATCAAAGCTGAATTATCTACACTTTCCGATACTTGTCAGTTAACATGTAAAAGCTAAAGTTGTTAGTGTAAACCAAAATCTGTTGGTAATAAAGTAAGTTGACAAAGTTATCTTCCCCAAACACCAAAACCCATCGGTGAAATTAACAAGTTAGTTGACTTCCCTAAAGCATCATGTTGTCTTCAAAAAGAGAAGTTAATGTTTAAATCGATGACTCTATCTTCACACACTGAGGAGTGGTTGACCATTAATGACTCAACTTAGGGAAAAAGTCTATAAAAAGGTGATAGAAGGGTTTCATTTTTCACTAGTGATTTGAGCAAAGGGACCATAGCAAAACCAAAGCTAGAAGTGACAGCATTGCAGAGTGACTCTAGCCCAATTCAAAGCACTACAAATAGATCAGTTATAGCTATAGAGGTTAAAGTAAGTACTAAGAAAAATTGAGAACTTTGTTTATCATTTACAGAAAGGCCTAATTTCAAGAAATAATGGCCACGACATCAAGAACTGCTAAGCTGAAGAACATAAAGAATGATAAGGTCAAACTTATCAAGAATAGTGCATGTGAGGAACCACATTATAAGATATGCCCAAAGGTTGCATCACAACTTGACAATGCTGGAGCATTCTCACAAATACCAGCTAGGGTTTTGCTTTTTGAAGACATACGAGTATACATACACTACAAAATTGTAGAAATTGGCAACCTGGAGTTTGAACAAGCTTTCAAGAAGCTATGCAAATATGATGGCACTATTAAAGATGAGAACATACACATCAAAGTAAAAGGGCTCACAAATTCCCTACTGTTCCCAAAGGTATTCAAGACCGAGTGGATTCAGTTAGTATTGAGAAGGATCCACAATCATAAGCTATGGCTAGATGAGCCTAAAACAATAACACAAGATGTTATTCATATAGTCATCGGTTATCCTATAACCGATAAGGTAAAGGCATTAAAGCACCCACCCAAGGCTAAAATTCAGAATAATATAGGGGCTACATGGGATGGAAGAGGATTGAGAGTATCCGCCATAAATGATGATGAATTGAAATTTAGAGTATGCATCCTAGGATACAAGTTCTTTCAAACTATCAGGATGAACATCATAGCATCCAGAGCAATGGATACAACATTTAAGATTTTAAAGAAAGGAACTCATTTGGATCTATCTGAAATCCTACTCAAGTAGTTAGAAGAAAACATGAAGACAATCAGAAATGCAAAATCAAATTCATGTAAGTATGGCTCACTTATCATGTGCATATTCTTCTACTTCCAAGAATATTTTCCATCAATAGGAAATGTAAAATGGGATACAACTAGACTAGTCACCATATAGATCAGTGCATTTATAAAATCATTGTGAGACAATTTTGAGTCAGTTATGGATGAGTACTTTACTCGATTTGATGAGAGAATGCAGAAAAGAGTAAGGATCCCTGACTAATTAATTGAAAAATTCAAGACTGATATATCTTTCATGGTAGACATAGATTTCACATACATCAAGCCTGTTGTACCAAGAATGACATGGCTACAACTACTTGACTATGAAGTGAACATAGATCAAGCATCGAATGCAATTGATGCATTAATAAATGAGCCAATTGATAAAACACAACCCAAGTTTGGAACTTATGAAGAAGCCAAAGAAAGAATTAAAACTGGTTTGGTTGTGAAGAAGATTGACAGGAAGAAGGATAAAATGGTCAAGAATCTGAAGAAAATACTACCGGTAATAGAAGAAGAAACCAAACAGGAAGAAGAAGCTGAACAAAAGGAAGAGATCAAGGGCCAGTCACCCATCGGTGAAGCTACAGAGGAGAATGAATCTAAGGCCACAGAATCAAATTTGCCACCTCCTCCACCAGCTAAAATGCCAAGAACTATAGCCGCTACAAGGACAAGAAGTCAAACAAATAATAACACAAGTCCTTCACCATTGAAGAAAGGTCAAGTAAGGACCTATAAGAGGAAAACCAAAAAAATAGAAAAGAGGGCCAACAAAAAGAATAAAGTTGATTAGAAATAAGGAGGACATTGAGGACACCCAACAAGATGAGGGTGTAGAAGCTAAGAAGAGTAAAATTTGAGAGAACATTGATGAAATATGTGAATCTATTGCACAAAGAGGAGGCCTAACCGACACAAAGATTAGGAAATGGCTAACACAAGAGCCCGAGCACCAAAAAAAGGTTGAAGAGGCAGTGATAAAGGCAATGATAAAATATAAATATATTCCAATACAATTTGATGACAAGATGCCCAAGGAACTGAACAATAGACTATCTGCAAGATGGTCATATGCATTGAAAAATGAGAAAGAGATAAGGGAAAGGGTACTTGTTTCTCTCATGCCTCCAAAATCCAAAATAGAGGAGATACAAGAAATGTTAGAGAAACATGTACAAAAGTTTTCACCAAAGTTAAGAGCATATACAATTCTACAGGGAAAGCTCATATAAATTTAAAGGGAAAGTAATAAGAAATGGAGTAAGATAATCAACATACCCTTTAAGGAGGTAAGCCCTGACAAATATTTACCTCAGAATGATGAAAATCAAAGAAATGACACAGAGGCTACTCCAGAGCATGTAATAATAATTGATACAAATGATGTCACATCAGTTGAATTAGACAAGGAAGAAATGGATCAAACAGGCAACAAGAATATGGATGTTGTAGATGAAATATGACTAGATACAACTATGGACAATATAGTTATTGACATAAATGATGGCCTTGTCAATGAGATTAAGGTAGATGAGGATGTTACTATTGCATCAGATCAACCAGAGGAGCAAGATACATCTATTCACATGGCATAGGTAGACACACCAAGACAGATTCCATTATTGATACATGCTATCAATATAACCTCAGAAAAGGAGAAGTCACCTGACAAAGATTCAAGCATTCCTGAGGATGTAGGGGATGAAGGAAAGAAAGATAGCAGAGATGACTAGAATGTCATCGGAGACACTCAAAATGTAATCGATACTGATAAGGTTACAAAAGGAGATTCAATGAAAATAGATGGGGACAATAATGAGAAGGATGAACAGAAAAAGGAAGATGAAGTACATAAGGATACCGATGAAGGAGCTAAACCAAACTATGAGATTCCTAAGGAAATTGAAAAGGTTGCTACAGATAAAGTCAAGGTTAATGTGGAGACGTCCACTCAAAACCAACAAGCTGACACCGAGGCACAACAACAAAAAGAGTCAACACCCCCAATCACTTGATCCAGCACATCAGACAAAGCTGAGAAGATGGCTATGGTTCTACATTCAAGTGCATCTCAAAATAAGAAGAAGAAAACAAAGAAGACTAAGTTGGAAGTCACTCTAGATGAGATAATTGAGATACCTAAATGTGACCCAACTACATTAGACTATGATTCACTAAATGATTATGGTGAGATATGCCAAAGGAAGGAACTAAAAGAGAAGCTAAGAAAGGAGCATTGAGACTCCATGATACTAGAGACAACTAGGGACATATTATATTACATTTTACCTGATGTTGATGTTGATCACAATAAACCTATCCTTGATCAACTAACCACTCTCACTGATTCCATTAAAATGTAGAATATTGATGCAGAAAAGGAAATTAAGGAGAGAGAAGAGAAGAAATATTAGCACAAACTTATTGAAAATATCAGCCAAGAAGTGGTAGAAAACAAGGTAAATCTTTTAGAATGAGAAACTGAACTAGATCCAATAATTATTGAAGCTATTTCCTTGATAAAACAATTGATCACACTTGACAAATTCACTAAGGAGCATAGTGATAAAATAGCAAAGTTAGATTTTGATCTAGCTAAAAGTGCTAAAGGCTTAACCACCGATGACAAAGCATTAAAGTTGCATTATGAGAAAATTGTTGAGATCAAACGGTTAAGACAGGAACTATGCAAAGAAGAAACATAATTTAGGGAAAAGGTCACCGAGCTCCAGGCTTAACTTCTACCAAGTCTTACACTGCTTCAACAACATATCAGTTTAACAAGGCAACTGATAGCCACCCCCGAGATTTATATAGAACACAACATCTACGATATGCATGAAAGGATCACACTCAAGCACATGGCTCTAGACAACCTGAAGGGAAAATGGGAGAAGATGATAGAGGACATGAAGTTCTCACACTCTCATATTTTTGATAAGCTATAGGTATACACCTTTTCCCTTACTATCAAAAAAGGGGGAAAATAATGATATGTACATATGGGAAACTATACAGTACAAAAAGAAAAGAAAAAAGGGAAAATAATGATATGATAGAATTTATACAACACAATGTGAAAAGGAACAAAGTATCATGTACATACACTTATACTATACTGACATATGCATAAGGGGAGTCATTAAATGAATAAGGAATATATATGGTGTACATACTAAACACTTTGTTAGTATTTTGCACATATAAGTTTTTGATACTAATGTCAAAGGGGGAGATTGATGACATTATTTTTCCATTAGTATGTAAAGAAGACCTTCGGTAAACCTACACCAGAAGATAGACTTTCAGGAACACCAAAAGTATAGATCAGAAATAGAGGAACCTGATAGAGAAAGGGAACCCGATGGATAGTTCAATCAAAGGAATAGTGAAGGACAAACAAATTGATTTCTATGCAAACTGAGCATCGGGAACCGAAAGTCAGTTACATCCTATAAAAAGTGGATATGACTTCCACTTTAGATAAAATGATTGTATTATATTTATAGAGTCTTGATTTGTTTTAAAACCATTACTTAAGGGATAAGAAACATTATTATAATTGTTTTATTTAGTCTAACTGATTTAAAACATATAGACTAGAAGATCAAGGTCAAGTTGTAAACCTATTATCATAGAGTTAATGTTGTAATATGTGAAACTACATTAGGTCAATATATCTTATAAATAGATGTTGTAATCATTCATTATTATGGATGAGAGGATGAATGTAGCCTACAAGAACATTTATGGATCAGACTGAGAGTTTCAATAAGTAGAACAACAAAAGGTGAATTTGGTTATCAAGATCTAAGAATAGAGGCTACCGAGCAACAAAGGTATTATTAAATCACATTAGGTGATACAATTATACATGTAATCTTGAATGGATCTGTAATCAGCAATATTAGATTGCTTACACTCAGGTCATTGAGTAATTTTCTTACATTCTAACAAGTGAAGCAAAGTGTAAAAATCCTTTCAAGGAAGGTGGATTTAAAAATTCTAATGTAGATCTCTTAACCAAGTGCACACTAAATAGTGTTGCTAAACCTCTTAAAAGAGTAGAATTTAACAGGTCTCCACAGATACTCCTAACAGGGTAGATCATCAGAAGTGATCTAATTTTAATCCTTAATTGGTCCCTTCCAATTTGCAGATAGTGAATAATTTATGGGTGCCATCCCCACCATAATTTTTACCTTCTTACAGAGGTTTTCTATGTTATCATACCTTGTGTTATGCATCAATTACTTTCATGAATGTTTCTATAAATATTCACATGTTTGATAAGTTTATGAATTGATAAATCTTACACCAAGATAGTATAGAATAGATGGTTGGTTATACAATTTATTACACAATGGATAAAGGTTAAAAGATATAAAAGTTTTAGAGGTACTGATTCACCCCTCCCCTCTCAGTACGCACTTCCCATTAATTTCAACAATATTCTACTTCTACACTAGATTGTGAGATGCATCCTTGCTTCTTACTAATCCATGTGAAAAGTCTATCACCCATGAAGAATGCTCCTCTAGTTGTGCTCTTTTTGTCATCTAAGTTTCCAACCCAATTAGCATCTCTGTAGACTTGAAGCTCAAATTTTCATTCTTTGTTATACCTGAGACCATATTCCTCGGTAATCTTCAGATATCTTAGAATTCATTTGATAGTAGTCATGTGTGATTCCTTGGGATTAGTAGAGAATCTTGCAACTATTCCAACTGCATGTGCTATATCTAGTCTAGTATGAACAACATACATTAGCTTTCCAATCATGGATCTATATAGGGTCTGATTTACCTTGGGTGACTTGTCTTCCTTTTTTAGCTTGCATCTAGTTGCCATAGGTGTTCCAACTGGCTTGGAATCTTCCATCTTGAATATTTTGAGAACTTCCTTGATGTATTTGGATTGTGTGATGTATATGCTTGCATCCTATTGAAGAATCTGTAGACCAAGAAAGAATTTGATCTCTCCAAACATTGACATCTCAAACTCTTTTCTCATTTCATTAGAAAATGATTTGCATAAAATATCATTACCTCCAAATATGATATCATCAACAAATATTTCAGCAACCAAAATTTTATCATCAGTATCTTCTTTTAAATACATATTACTATTTTCAATTGTTCTTACAAATCCAATGCTTATGAGATAGGAGTGAAGTCTTTCATACCATTCTCTCGGTGCTTGTTTCAATCCATACAAGGCTTTTTGCAGTCTACAAACCATGTTTCTTTTGTTAGGATCAACAAACCCTTATGGTTGTTCAATGTATACCTCTTCTTCTAGTATTCCATTTAGGAATGCAGATTTGAGATCCATTTGGTATACCTTGAATCCTTTGTATGCAGCATAAGCAAGAAAAATTATAACTCCTTCTAGTCTAGAAATGGTTGCAAAGGTATCTCCATAGTCAATACCTTATTCTTGTGCATGTATCCCTTACATACTAATCTTCCTTTTTTTTTTCTTGTGACTTCTCCATTCTCAATCAGCTTGTTTTTGAATATCCATTTGGTACCAAAAACATTTTTTTTATCTGGTCTAGGTACTAATTTCCATGTTCTTTTCTTCTCATTCTTTTCTATCTCTTCATTCATAGCACTAACCCATTCTTCATTTTCAAGTGCAGCATTAATAGATTTAGGCTCAAAATCACAAATTAAGCATCTAGTGTTCAGTGACTTACTGCTTGTTCTCATTCCAACCTTTTTGTCTCCTATGATCTGGTTTTGTGGATGGTGTCTTATGACATACTTTTCAAGTGTTAGTTCACCTCTTTGTTCATCATTTTTATCATCATCTTGACCTTCATTCTAATCTCCATTGCTCGGTACATCATCTTGAGCAATTTCCTAATTTTTGGTGTTTGTAGCCTGATACTCGGTGCAATTATATATCACTCGGTAGGGATACACTGTTGCTCAGGGAGAGTGTCAGGTTGTTCAATGTAGAAAAACCTATTTTATTCTTCTTGTTCTTTTCTAGTTTCTTCATCATTTTTCTCTGCAAATTCATCTATTTTGACATTTGCACTTTCAATGATTCTATTAGAGGACTTGTTAAGACATTTATAAGCCTTTCTTTTTGTAGAATACCCTAAAAATATTCCTTCTTCACCTTTGGAGTCAATCTTTCCATTTCTATCATCTTTCAAAATATAACATTGACTACAAAAAATTCTGAAGTAACTTACGTTGGGTGTGTATGTGTATCATAGCTCATAGAGTGTCTTATTGGTGTGCTTCTTCAATTTAACTCTATTCAATGTGTAGACAACATTATTGATAGCTTCCCTCTAGAATGTTTGAGTGATGCCTTTCTCAATCATCAGTGTTCTAGCACAATCAACAATTTATTTTTTCCTTCTCTCAGCAATCCCATTCTGTTGTGGTGTTCTTGGTGCAAAAACCTGTCTTTGAATTCCATGCTCATTACAAAAGTTAGTGAATTCATCAGAGATAAATTCTCCTCCTCTATCTGATCTTAGGCATTTTAGTTCCTTATCACCTTGTTTTCCCACAATATCTTTATACCATTTAAACATCTTAAGTGCCTCTGATTTCTCTTATTAATCCCTCCATTATTTTTGCAACTCACACTTTGAAATTTTTCTATATTTTGTATTCTTGATTCTCTATCTGCGATTACTTCCTCTTATATATGTTTGTGGAAGAGAGTTGTGGTTATAGTTGGAAAAAATTACATGGGTAAAGCTATAAAGATCAAAAAAATAATTACGCTGAAGGCGTTCCTTTTCTGAAGAAGATCAAACTTGCTTTACCATCAACGGTTAGTGATGCTAGAAATTGGTGGCAAGACGATTGAAAAAATGGTGACGGTTCATTTTCCCATTGTCATATTTGTCATTTTCTGTGACCATTGAATTTTGCCTGACTTTTTGGGATGGTTTTTTAAGTTGTAGGCATTTTTACTCTCGGATGTACAAGCTATTTTTTTTTGTAATCTAATGGTTGAAAGTAGTGAAAAAGATAGTGATGACCATTAGCACAATCTAACCCGTCTATATTGCAATAAAGGAAACACATCAATGGGCCACCAATTCTAGGGACCACATATGATCTAAGAGAGAGTAAAAACTTGAATCGGAGCTAGCAAAGCTTCTGAAGAGCACAAATTTGTGTAATTTGGATGTCCTTACTTCCACATAGTTTTTGCAGATAAATGAGGTCCATTTCCATATTGTGTAGGAGGAGGACAAGATTTTGCATAGATTGATGATGCCACACAAGATTGTAGTGTACGCATTTAACGCTGAGGATTTTGAGTGGGCTTTGGATGGCACAAGTGAGGAATTACAATGTATTTTGGTGGCGATAGACAAATTGAGAGTTGATACTTTTAAGCGGAAGCAGTCAATTAACTATACTGTCAGAAAAAGTTTAACGATGCCACTATTTATAGTTGAAGCAAGCCAATTATTTATTTATGAAATTTCTAGATTGATGTTTTTTTATCTAAACTCCAAAATATTTACTGTTAATCCATCATTTGTATCGATGTAAAACTTGGACAATGACTTAATGGCCTTTTACAAAGCTTAAAATATTACCCAATTTAGAGTTTTAATGAGTCATTTTTAGTAATTTTGTTTCATCCTAATAGCATATTAGTCTCTGATCAAGAATAAGTTTATTCAAAAAGGATTCGTTTATTCAAAAAGAAAATCAAGATATTGTTAAACAAGGATTCGTTTATTCAAAAAGAAAATCAAGAATCAAATGTTGTGTGCCTTTTCGTATCTTAACATCAGCTTTGTATTTCATATTCCATTTAATTTATGTTTCAATTTGTTTATTTATTTAATAATGCTACTATTTATAGTTGAAGCAGACAATTTATTTATTTATTTAATAATGCTCGATATTCTCACACCGTGTGAGTGCATTCAAATTTTGGTTCCCGCCTTGCGATTGGTATTTTGCCTGTAGAGGAAGAAATAGCAATGGATTCTTTTTATTTTTGTGCCTTCTTTGTCATGTTGTACAAATGTTTGGCGTATGCCAGTATGAATTCATCCCATAAGAAATATAGATTGTATAAAGAACACATGTAGTTCTTCAAGCATAACATTCACAAGCCTGTGCATTTGTGTATAAAAGATAAAATAAATGGGTACAACAATAAAATATATTTCAACTCATGGTGAAGAATTTACATTTGTTTGAATATAAATCAAACTGATGTGGGGTGATTGATAAGCTCATTGGAGTAAACATGATCCGAAGAATGACAAGTCCATTAGAGTAAGCATTCAAATCAGAATTAGAGAATTCACAGCCATACTAGCAGTTGTTTCTCTTGCAAGGTTCAATGCAGGGTTGTGTGTATCAATATTTTATGCATGTCTAGGAGTTTTCAAATAATAGCTATCGATAACTCAACTTACTAAAACTCAATGGCCATATTATTTGCATATTAAATTCTACAAATAGAATTTATGTGAGAGAATAGTAGGATAACATATCAATCAAATTGTGTAACATGTAGCAATGAATGTGTATTGTTGATGTTGTAAAATTTTCTCCATTAGATAGTCTTTGTCTAAAACAATTGGGTGTGCTAGGACTCATGTTCAAATCTAAAAAGATTCAAATCAAGAACTACAAGTAGCTCAATAGTAAGAAAGGAAACTAGGTTCTACCTTGAATCTTGTTTATTTAAAATTTTTTTTTAAAAAAAAAAGTAAATAAAAGAAAGAAACTAACATCAAACTTTTCATCCATGTCTTAAAAAAATTGGACAGGCTAAACTCGAGAGAGTATGATCAAGAGTGGTAGTGGAGCAACTAGTGTCTTTTTTGGAATATGGACTATCTAAATTCATAGTAATACAAGATAGGGGATTAAAAACCAAAATGATCTATGCAAAATGTATAAGCATAAACATTGCATATGAACTATTTTGAACATTTTTTATAACAAATGTACTATCATGGAAAGCAATAATTGGAAAATATGCACAAAATTGAGAAGAAAATTACTAGAAGTTATACTTCACTTTGACAGAGAATCAATTTTTGTATATGGTTGTTAACCTTCTGAACTCAATTGGGAGTGATAAATAGGGAAAAAATTGATAATTGAGAACCATGTTTTGGACAAAAGACAACATTAAAGCATCATGGTTAAGTTATATGATGTTTACCATGTCTCTTTCATCCATAGCAGCAAGATATTTAAAATTATGATATGTACCCTAATAGTTGTGCAAGAACACAAAAAGTGAGTCCTATTGTTAAGTAAAATTCAATTATGTCGATGAAATATAGAGAGGAAAATAAAAGGCCACAAATAACTCTAGGACTAAATATACTTTTACCTATGATTTTGTACTTCTGATTCCTTGCAATTCTTCAGTTTTGTTCTCTGTGTTGTTTCTTTGAAGCATTCGTCTGATAGTTATCATTAAGTTTATCATAGTTCACAAAATGTTTGTGTTAAAATTTGAGTCATTTTTCATGGAATCAACCCATCTCTTAACATTTTCTGTGATTAAATAAATGGGATACCAAATAGGGCTCATCGTTGCTTCCTTGCAAGGGTACAAATCCCAATACCACCTCTCTCCTCAATTTCTATCTTTGCAATAAATTTCGTGAGCAGATTACAAGTATATGTATCTGCCTTATCATATACTAAAATCAGCTCCAGCTCTGCACTTGAAATGTTGAAATCAAAGTAGGGTTTCTTTTGGAGTAGAGAAGTGGGGAGGAAAGAGAGATCAACCTTCCTCCATTTGCGTGTTGAGAAACAAAATGCCATGAAATACATTTCATCAGTGTAGTATGTACCGTTAAGAAGCAGCCATAGATTTTTTTTATGCAATGAATTCGTAAAACTGCGGGAGGTTAAAATTGAATTCCATTCATTGCAAACAAGGTGAGAGAGGGTGATTGAATTCAATGGAAACTTTTCAAAAATGCACTTCTTTATATGGTGAGGCAACTCAGAGAGACCCAACTGCAACTTCCCTCCCTCTTCCTCTCTATCTCCTTCTCCTTCCACTCCACGAATAATTTCTCCCTCCATTATTTTCGCAACTCACACTTTGAAACTTTTCTATATTGTGTATTCTTGATTCTCTATTCGCGATTACTTCCTCTTATATCTGTTTGTGGAGGAGAGATGTGGTTATAAATGGAACATCTGCCATGGGGAAAGCAAGAATGCAAATAAAAATGGTTAATTAAGATAAAAAGTATAAAGATTAAAAAATAATAATATTTATTAATACGTATTCAATAGTGTATGGAAATTTTACCATAAGCTAAACCCACATCTATTTATATCAAATTGCAATATCCATTTAAATATTTTTGTGGTGTAATTTGCCAATCTATTGCTCAAAAGGGCATCCAAGACGATCAGGCCAATCGTGATTGTTCATTGTTACACCGAGAGGTGTTCTTACAATGGGAGCACAAGCTGAATACGAGCATAGGCATATTATGAGGAATATTCTGTGTACATAAAAAGATTGAGGAACAGTTACATTTCTAAAAATGCCAAATGACATTGATAAAAGCCGAAAATAAAAATAAAAAAAGATTTGGTGGGAGTTACAAAAAAATAAATTACAAAAAGGAAAAGCTTCAAAAATGCCAAATGGCATTAGGAAAATCCGAAAATAAAATTAAAATTAAAATGTAAGGACAGAAAAGGCCAAAAATAGAGGAGTTCCAAATGACATTTGAAGAATACTATTTTTTTTAAAAAAAATTGCATGCTTTTTCAGATTTGGAGAGACAAGCATGCAAAGAGGAATTTGAAGACACAAGGCATGCAAAGAGGAATCCTTTGGGGAAGATGAGGAGATGCTCTCAAATTATAAAAGAGTTCTTCCCTCATTTAAAGCTGAAATATTTATTTCCTTAATTACTTTGTTTTTGTATATAGTTTAAATATTTAGATTTAGATTTAGATTTAGGTTTAATATTTACAATATTGCCATTTGATTTAGATGTAGTCTATAATGCTTTAATGTTTTAGATATATTTTATATATTAATTTTAGATTTACTTTTTAATGTTACCAGGCATGCAAAAAGGCATGCTTTGGAGAAGATGAGGGACACTTTCAAATTATAAAAGAGTTATTCCCTCATTTAATTTGTTGTTTTGTAGAGAAGAGCATGAGAGCTTTGAAGGAGAATTGAAGAGATAGTTTTGGAGGAGATTTAAAGGTGAAATCTTTATTTCTCTAAATACTTTGTTTTGGTATATAGTTTAAATATTTAGATTTAGATTTAATTTTAGATTTAGATTTAGGTTTAATATTTACATTTTTTTTATATTGATTATAGAGATATCAACAAAATTACAGTACGAAGAAGAACCAAGAGTATTTCAGCTCCGGAGGCATGCCTCACACGGAGAGAAAGAAACAAAAACCAAGTATGCTAGTCAAATAACATAAGGAGCTTGTACAACAAAAGAGATATATAATTAAAAGAGGTTTAATGAAGCAGATCTTCAAACTGTTCCACCCATGCGGTCCATCCAAGTGGTCCTTCCATCCAAGCAATGTTTTTGTTGGCTTGGATTTGAGCAATCATTTTTATCTGG
>MU227808.1:3563248-3578685 GCA_018584345.1 Thuja plicata | reverse complement strand
TATATATATATATATATATATAAAATACGTCGAGAGTAATCCTTTTCGAGGCGCCTATTTTAATCATCCCTAATACACACAAAAAATAGTTGCACTCGAGAAGGATTACTCTTGGTGTATTATATATATAGGTATATATAAGCTAGTTTCAATACTACAATTAAAGAAAAAACAAAGGGTTGTGGGTAGTTCAAAATACCCTATACTAGCATTTGCATCTTTGAGGGGTGCAATGGTTAAGCCAATAGTAAAATATATATCAAATGTTATGTTGATATTGTGATATATTTATAGAATTTCAATGTTCTTATATCACTACTACATAAGAGGGTGTTTTAAGACATTTGTTTAAGAAAAAATTAATGTTTTGTCTTAAAAACATAAAATATTATTTTAATTGTTTTTATTTAAAATTTACTATTTTTTAATTGTCTTAAATTTAAAATTAAGACAAAATAAAATTTACATTTTCATTGTTGATACTACAACAAAAAAAAAATGGTAGAAGTCATATATATATATATATATATATATATCATAAGTTCCAAGTTAGCTATAGAATCTTATAAATAAAATATCTAATTTAAAAAACAATACAATTTAAGTATTTTAAATAAATGTAAACTGAAATAAAATAAACTTAAACAATAACTATATTATATATAAAAACTTTAAAATAGTATTTTAAATTTTTTTAAATTAGATTAGAAATGTCTTTATTAAATTTTTTTATTCATATTTATATCTTTTTTTTGAAACCCTAAACAATATAAAATAGTTTTTATTGTGCACATTAACACCTTAAGATAATTAAAGCTATCGTAGGGATTCCTTGTACATATAATGAGTTCGAGGAATGGTTTTAGTATCTCATGGGACTTGGATTGCTCTCTCTTTCTCTCTTTATATTTGTAGGATTGAGAATACAATTTGTTTTAGATTGTAATAAGATGAATGAATTAATCATTACTTAATGATTCATTGGATATTTAATGAATAAAATAATATTGGTATATACTAACAAGATGGATGAATTAGTTGTAGATTTTGATTAAATATTATCGTATGATTTTAGATCTAATTTTTTTAGTTTCTATAAGTTTTAAATTCAATTAACCTATGTAATCCAAGGGTTGTAGTTCAATTGTTAAGGTTGAGCTTGTAAAGCAATTACCTTTGAGGATTGATTGCAACTTTGATGCAAATGTTTTCTTCATAGTGATTGTGTAGTGCATTTTTGTGTGGTATTACTGAGGCATCCTTATAGATAGAAATGTTATAGATGTACCCATTTTTATTAGCCAAGGAAAACATGTTAATTGATCATATTTTATGACTGCAAATTTCATACACAACAGTTATTGATTTCTCTATTATATATGGATTTCCTATAGGAATGAATGCAGATTTCCTATATATATTATTCACTATCCTAATTGTGATGTTAAGTCAAATAATTTTTATTACTATTTTTAATATAACGATATTCAAATTTGATTTTAATTGAATTACACTATTGCTAGTTGCCTAGGTATTGCTCTTCAAATCAATTGGATATTAGTTCTTAAGGTTCTACATTAGAAAGTAAAATGTCTTATTTTGTGTTGTTCATATCATCATGAGGAATACAATCTCATATTATTAGTATCAATACATAATGACCAATATTATCCTAGAGTTATGTTTGTGGAATATAGTCAGGGGGACATTTAGAAAAGATGGGTGAGAACTTGGAGCGGTATAAGTATTAATGCCTACAATTCAATAAATTGATTTTAATATGTTAAGAAAATGTTTCAACTTTGCTTTTATCGTAAATGTATTTAATTACTATTGATAATTTTAAATTACCTTTAAGCTATCATAAAAGTTGCTAAATTCAACTATGACAACTTGTAAGATGTTTTTCAGCATGAAATGGAAAGAGCGTGGAAATAAGAGGAAGTTAAATGAAATCTTGGATAACATAAGGAAGATCTTTTAAAAGGAGGATAAAATTACATGGTAGAAGAGGAAGATTTTTTTGTAATTTATCCCTCAATGGTTTTAGAAACCATTATTGAAAGTATGATGATTATTTTTTATTGTTGGTAAAAATAGGTTTTATGGGGACCCAAAACCCCTTACAACCATTACAAAATGATAGGCAGAATAAAAAGGACTAAACAGAGACAAGACTGAGACCCATCCTGCAACACCCAAACTAAACAGAAAACCAGGGAAGAAAGCCACAAACTAGCTAGACCCTCCCGAAGCCAAAAGACAAAAGATGAAGAAGCAAAAACAATAGGGGAACTACATGAACTAGCACCACTTAGGTCAATCTTTGACCTCCGGGAGCACATTGTAACACTGAATTGTGTCCCAAGGGGTCGTACAAGCTCTTGGGACACATTTGAGTGTTCCAATGTTTCAAAAGGGGTAATCAAAAGTCCCCATGACCCCTTTTAATACATTGGAACACTCAAGTGTGTCCTAAGAGGTCGTAGGACCCCTTGGAACACAATTGAGTGTTTTAATGTGTCCCTGGGGGTCAAAGAGGGACCTAAGAAGTCCTAGTACATGTTGTCATGCGTTAGGACCCCCGGGAAGATCCCATGACCCCTTTCAACACATTGGAACACTCAAGTGTATCCCAAGAGGTCGTAGATCCCCTTGGGACACACTTGAGTGTGCCAATGTGTCCCCGAGGGTCAAAGAGGTTCCTAAGGGGTCTTATTACACCTTATCATGTGTTAAGACCCTTTATAAGACTCCATGACCCCTTTTGACACATTGGAACACTCAATTGTGTCCCAAGGGGTCCTACGACCTCTTGGGACACACTTGAGTGGTCCAATGTCTCAAAAGGGGTCATGGAGACTTCCTAGGGGTCCTAACGCATGATAAGGTGTACTAGGACCCTCTTTCACCCCCAGGGACACATTGGAACACTCAAGTGTGTCCCAAGGGGTCTTACAACCTCTTGGGATACACTTGAATGTTCCAATGTTTGAAAAGGGGTCATGGGGTCTTCCTAGGGGCCCTAACAGGTGAGAAGGTGTACTAGGACCCCGGGGACACATTGGAACACTCAAGTGTGTCACAAGGGGTCCTACAAAAGTTCATTTGAAAAAAAAATTACAAAAAAAAAAAAAACATTATTATTATTATTAGATAAAAAAAAATTGGGTACCAGAAAATATCAGGTACCCAAAAAAATTAGGTACCCAATTTTTTCAGGTACCCAAAAATATCAGGTACCCAAAAAAATTAGGTACCCAATTTTTTCAGGTACCCAAAAATATCAGGTACCCAAAAAAATTAGGTACCCGATTAGGCTTGTGCTTTGGTGTCAGGTTTGCCCAAGTGTACTGACACCCAGGCCTACTTAAAAGTCAACAAACGTCTTCATGCACTTTTGGACAAGTGAAAATTTGATTTTTTTTCACATTGCCTCTTTTTGGCCCCCCATAATCTTGCACATACCCAGTATTCAAAAGTCTCAAAATTTTGTTAATCACCAGTTATATGGTGAGTGCAACCACTATCTATGATCGAGACATCATTTTAACTAACTTTAGACATGAGTGCAGTCTCTACATACCTTTCTTCATCTTCATCTGAATCATCCTTCATGGATACAAATACCATCTTAATGTCTTCTTCTGATTCAGTGTCAGTGTCATCAACTTTGTTCTAAGCTAGGTAACAAGCTTTCTTCCCTTTGTCCTTGTAGTCTTAGGTATCTCTCTTGTCATATTTTCAGTTGCTCTGATAATCTCTGTTATCACCTTTGTCAAACTTCTTCTCATATGATCTGTCATTTCTTCTGTCATCTTTTCTTCTGTTTTGATATCTTACAGCAAATCCAACCTCTTTACAATTGAAACATACAAGTGGTAATTTACCTTTGTATCTACCTTTGCCGAGCTCTACAATCTTCTGGCCATAAGTGCTTCAATCTCATCAAGTCCTTGATCCTCATTATCATTGTCACTATCATTTCTAACAATATGTCTATGACTTGAGTTACTTATCTTTAAAGAATATTTGATGGCAGATTCTATATATGCTAAGACACTATTATCAAACTTATTCATCTCAAATGAAATCAGTCTACCAATCAGACTATCTAGAGTAACTGTACATTGTTTGCAACTGCTCTCATTTCTTGAATAGCATAAAATTTAATAGCATATATAGGAAGTAAGGTTCTTAAGATTTTACTTACCACTGTGTCCTCTTCAAGTACACCTCCAACTCCTTGAATAACATTTATGAAATCTTTGATTCCATAGCTATACTGAGTGATATTTTCTCCTTCTTTCATGCTTAGGTCATCAAACCTCTCTCTTAGGCTTTCTATCTTTGCTCTTAGTACAAATTGGCATCTCCTCCATGTACAAGATTCAACTTATCCCACATTTTCTTTGTAGAGGTACAGGTTTTGACATCTTCAAACTCAACATCGGAGAGTCATAATGCAAGTTCTATTATCATGCAGTTATGCTCATGCTTTACTCTTAATTTCTCAAGAGTGTGAGGTCCTGTAGGCAGCACATAATCAATATCTAAGTATTGAACAATATCATTTCCAATACATGATAAGTGGAGTCTTATTCTACTTTGTCATGATGCAAAGTTGTCTTTATTCAACTTGGGCACATCTCATCTATTCATCTTGTGATCTTTTTCTTGAGCTGTTAAACTCCCTTTCTAAGCACAAAAGCTCTGATACCATTTGTTAGTAATAACTGAGAGGGGGGGTGAATCAGTGGCCTAAAAAATATTCTAATAATCAACCAAAAAACTTGGTACCACAATATTAAGCCTCTAGTTATCTCCAGTCCTATAAGATGAATGCCTTCAAATACTATTATCACATTACTACTGCTCAGAATGCTTTCTTAAACCTTCTACTGTATGTTTATTGAATAGCAGTCTATTAATTTACTGAAAGCTATTAAATTATCTAGATTATACCGATCAATCCAAATTAGTTATGTGTAATGTAAAAAACTAAAGTAATGACTCATAAACACATTGACACATAGATTTTTAACGTGGAAACCCTATTAAGGGAAAAACCACTTGGGACCAGTAACCCAAAATTTTCACTCTTCTGAAGTGAGCTTGGTGAAGAGCCAACCCTATTAAAGTTTACAACCACACTATTAGGTGTGACCTTGTTATAGGATTTAAAATTTTAGTATGTCACTTGATATTGGGCATCTCTATGCTACCTTCCTTGATCAAACACTCACTTGGCCTATCAATAGGTATTTGGTATCTCATGCTATCTTCATGAACAAAATTTTTGATACTCCTTGGGATGTATCTCAATATAGAAAGGATCTTTAAATCCTGCTCGGTTAAGATACTTTTTGAATCAATGGTTAAAATAAAACAGTATGATATGTTCACATATACAACTTATACTTGCAGATTTTAAGATCTATTGTAATCTCATAAAACTATTTTGATCAATATATCTCTTTTTATACCTTTTCTCCCCTTTAATTCTTCTCGGTGTTGTGCTTTGTTGCTCGGTGTCCATAGAAAAATTTATCTCTTTCCTCAGCTTGATTGATCAGGACTGTATGAAGTTGCTCCTCATCAGGTTCTCTTCAGCATCCTCTTTTCATTGATTCACCCACCACAATTCGTAATGAATTGAGTTATCTCTTTATAGACATGATATCACCATTGTTAGGTTCTTGGTTTTCTTGATCTTGGCATGATCCACAATTCTCTCCAATTTGATTTAAAACAAAACTCATGTTTTATCTCATAGAGATCTTCTTGCCAATTGGACAAAACAACTTTAAATCCTTTACTTATCTCTGGATTTATCTTGTCGATGAAAAAAAAGATAACTCCCAATTAAGTCCTTATTTAGCTCTTCCAGCTAGATATTTTGTCATTTCCAAACTCAAGTTAATTTCATTGTTTTAACTCTTTGATAGCTTTGGTCAACACTCCAGTTCTCCTTGGGCTTCTCCATCGATTTACACTATGTTTCCTGGCCGCCAATTATGCTTGTGATTCTTCTTGTCAATAATGCTCATCGGTGTTCTTGCTTAGGCATTACTGTGACTTGAATTTTGGTGATCTTTGTCCGTCGGTGTCCACTGATCATTGGTGTTTGAAGTCACATTGTGAATGCTTGTCTCTTATGCATTATTGAAAGCATAAGCTTTTTCTCTTTGATTCTCTAAATTCTTTGACATTTTGATTATAATTGATTAGATTATATCAAGTTGACATCAATGACAATACTATCCATGCATTATCCTTCTATATTTCGGTGATCAACTTAACATTTTCAAACATTCAATCGGTTACATGTCATCACTTACCTTCTCCTCCACTGGATTCATAGGTACTACCTGCCATGTAACAGCCTCCTCATCAATATCCATTGGGTTTGGGAGGTTCTCCTCAGCCTCCCACATTCTTATTAACATTAGTGCATTGAAAAAATGATATTTCTAGACACTTAGAACCAGACCCATCCGCCACAACAGATTTGTGAGAGGGTTTGTGACCTTTAGGATCATGAGCACCACATACATCACCATTAACCAAGCCGGGATCAATCTACCTTTCCTTGTAATGATTAGGGTTATCCACCTTGCGCCAGTGTTAAGTTTGCAAGCATCATAATCCATCAAGACAACACAAGCCCGAGATACGAACGGTCAAGCCCTAAGCAACAAGAAATCAAAGATAAAAACAACACACAACAGACCAAAAATAAAAACAAGCACATGAAGTGAGGACCAAAGAAAAACAACAAGACACTAGAGAGAAACACTCCAAGACTAGCGAGAGCTTGCAAGATGGGCAAGGAGAATGAAACACACACGGAGAAGGTGCCCATTTGTAGAGCCCTCGTTTCCCTACTAGATCAGAGTATTCTTTTTAAATATATATATATATATATATGTATTTAAAAATTATTACTAAGAGAAGAATACGAATCTATATTTTATTATTATCTTCTTTTTATAAGAATATAGTTGAATATTTTTATTATTATTCTATCTTTTTAATATTTCAAAAAAATATTGAAAAAGAAGATAAGTATTAATAAAAGATATTAGAATTAATTATCAATGTTTGAATATAAAATGAGCAAAATGGAAAAACAATGTTTATCATGTTTTTTTTTCTTTTAAAATAACAATTTGAGATTCAGATACACTCCACCAACAAGGTCTTTGTACTATTAAATCTTCAATCCTATCGATTACATTTTGTTTTAATATTTTTTTGTATTCAATATCACTTTTAGAAGAGGATCAAACATGCATTACCAAACTTTATATTTGATTAGGCATTTGTAGCCATTTCTTTTTATTTCAATCATTATACAATGTGTTACTATTTCGGTAAACTTTTCTATTAAATGTGCATACCTTTATTGATGGTTTTCCACAAATTTGAAGAACATTCATTATTATTTGCTAAAATATTAGATGAATTGCTTAGAAAATTGTAGTAGATGACTTACATTTTTTATTGGATCATAACTAGAAATTAATATTCAATTAGGCTTACTCTCTAGATACAATCTAAAATCTTTGGAGAATGAAATTAACCTTTGTGTGTGAGGGTCTATTAGAGGGAACACATCATCTTAAAATAGTCCACTCTTGAACCACAAACTATGGTTGCAAGCTTAATTCCATACCTCCTCTTTGTTTTCAAGTTTATACTATAACACCCCCACCATGGAACCCAAGAGAACCCAAGAGGATAACATGAAATAACAATAAAACATGACACAATTTTTTTCAAACATAACATATTACAATATCAACATAACATCCTCTTAGATTCCTGTCCATCACTACTTAATAATGCATAAACAATAACACAACATAATAATAAAATAAAATTATTAGATCAATAATACAATATCCTTAAAAAATATATTATAATCCATCCAAGGATACGTTTCAATGATTTTCAGTATATATCCATAGCATGATAACAAGTGTTGTACAAAGCAAAATTTTACAATGTCACATAAACCCTTTTACATCATGCGATACAATATTACAACAAAGATCATGGATGAAGAAGTTGACATGAAGATGCAAAGAAAGGAAAGGAAAGGAAAGGATCTTTTACAATCCACCATACCAGCCATATGTTTTTTGGTCTACATATGGTGACAGCAATATGCGACTACCCCTCCCTCAACGATGCCATCAGCGTTTCTCCCTCACTACTTTAAGAAATGTTATAGTCACTTTGTTGCTGTAGGAAATTATTTGTGTTTTAGCATGCAAAATGGTAAATTTGTAGAAGGAACAAAAGGAGTAGCATATCATTTGAAAGTCTCTCTCTCTCTCTCTCTCTCTCTCTCTAGATCTAATTATCCTTGAAAAGGCAGTAAACACTAAACATGAGATCATTTGTCTAAATTGCCCACTCTCAACAATTGACTTCTCAAGCTGAATCTTCTATCATAGTAGTTTTTGAAGCATCATCAACCCACCTATCATTTGGAATTTTTATTAGTTTTATCTATCATTCTTATTATGCATTATTTAGTAGTAGTAGTATAAAGAAAGCAAGGAAGATTGTTTCAACTTTCAGAAATATTCTCATTATTGGCTTTGTTGTGTTCAACAGGAGCCTGTGTTGTGCTATGTAATTTGTTTCTTGATGTGTCTTCATTAGTTTAGAATCTAGCTAATAGGGTTCAATTCAAATCCAGGATCAACTCTAGAGTAACGAATTTTTAGGATTAATGATGTTAAAAGTTTTGGAAGTGATCATTTTTTTACCTAGGACCTGTGGTTGGATTGATGAGCAGCTTAATTACCAAGCTATATTCTATGTTGTTATGGATTTGAACCTAGGTTATACTATTACAATTTCTTACTGTTATTCTTTGGATGCTTAAGTATTCAATATATCTATCCATCTTATGACATATTATTTAGCAGTATTAAAAAAACAAGGAATGTTGTAACGATTTTGCAATATTCTTGCCACTAATTTTCCTCTTTTTCATTACTATGAGTGTTTATAAGTCCCTTGTTTTCTTTGTAAGCTATTTCTTGATGTAATTTCAATAATCCACATAAGTGTTTATTTGAAAAATCATGGACAGGCTTGATTGCAAATCCAGAACCTAATCTAGTCTATTGAGTTGTTCTAAAACTAAGCTACTTGTCCTCATTAATGGAAAATCTACTTTAGACTAATGAGTTGTAATAGCACTAAGCTACTTGTCACCATTAATCAAAATATCTTTTGTTTTCATGCTAAATTATATAATCATGCACATTAGCAACATCTTTGAATGTGCCGGTAGGTTGAAGCCTTCAGGTATTTAGATTCTTGCTAGTTGGTGAACAAAAAAATTGTGGATAATTTCTTATCCATTACTTTTGAGGAAGAATAATCTTTCATTCTCTATATTGTGTGTAGACTTCTAGATCCAATACTGAATGATGAAAAGTTGTATTTGAGAGGAAATAAATGGCCTCTTGATCTAATTTTTGAAGATTTTGACATAGAAAATGGATCCAGCCAAGCGACCGTTTTATGTTCCCGGAAATTTCCTATGCTTTCTCATCTCTCTCCTATTCATTTATAAAATCTTAACTAAAGTATTATAAAATTGGATTAATTAAATAATGTCCTTGGCTCCTATTCATTTATAAAATCTTAACTAAAGTATTATAAAATTGGATTAATTAACAAATGGCCTTGGCTTCTAAATTCTAGATCTTTACAAAGATGTTGTGTGCTACTTATGTATTATTCTAAATTTTGACTCTTTGGTTGGGGTTTCAACAACGCTTCCATAGAATTTCATTGACTAACCTAGAATATCTATTAGGCGTATACAGATAAAGGTAGGTTGGGGTTATTAGAATTCATGCATAAGGTTTCTACATCAAAGCTTGTAGTGGTAGAGAATGTTGAGAAGTGCTTTTGTGACATCATATTTTAGCAAGAGTGTATCATATTAATAAATGTTGATAGGGCTTTAGATTTCATATTTTTTAAATCCCTAATACATATTAAAGGTTTTTAAACCTTTGTGGCTTAAAGTATAAAGAACTCATGGGAGGATCTAAAGTTCTAAACCACATCTAATATGGGAAATGGATCAATTTGAAATTAGAATTTTTGTATGGGAAATGGATCAATTTGAAATTAGAATTTTTGTTTAACAATCATCCCATGGTAATATATTTTGTTATACATGAGCAACCTAGAGTATTTTATCAAGAAAGGAAAATATTTTGTTTTGTAGATTGTAGTCTTTGTTGGAGGAATATATTAACTTTATGCTACAGACCACGCTCGCCATTTTTCTGTCTAAATTTAGTATCTTTTGTATCCACTTTCTTCTATGCTGCAGTTTGCATCATTTCCACTATTCCATTATGCTGGAGTTTTCCAGAATCTTTTTTAAAACTCTATTTATGGTTGTTGGATATTCTTTTTTTTTTTTTTGAAATTGAATAAATTCATTTTTCTATTTTGGTTTGATGTACCAGACTATTGCTTTGTTATGTTTATTGTTTTTATTCTCTTTTTTGTATCAAATTGAATAAAATCATTATTCTATTTTGGTTTGTTGTAGCAGACTATTGCTTTGTTATGTTTATTGTTCTTCTCTTCCCTTGAAGATCTAAGGGATTGTTTTTGTAGAAGTAGCTGCTCCCAATAACTAAATTTTGCAGTATTTACAAACAAACAAGGAGTCACTGAAGATTGGAGATATGGAAAGTTGGACTGTTGTAGCAGTTGGAAGATAGATTTTGCAAAGGAGGTAATTGAAAGACAAAAGAAGGAATGTGAAGCTGTCATAAGGGGAGATTTAAATCACTGTAGTAGTTTGGATCGAAGGAATGGCATAAAGCAATAATATTTTGCAGCTCTAAATCCCCGTTTTCACACATAAAATGGTTTTTGGGCAATAAAAATGAAATCCATATTTTGTTCACAAGAATTATGGGAGATGCTAAACAATGGATTTATAGAACTACAAGATCAAGCTGCATATCTAGCATTAACTAGAAATCAAAAAGATGAACCTAAGTAAAATAGTTAAAAAGATGCAAGAGCTGTAAGTTTTATTCAGCAAGTTGTGGACGAGTCAATCTTTCATAAGATTCTAGCAGAAAAAAACATCTAAAAGACTTGGGAAATGTTAGAAAATGCAAATTAGGGTACGATAAAGGTTACAATTATTAAGTTAAAAACTCTTAGTAGAAATTTTGAGAATTTATTAATGAATGGTTCTTTGTAGACCACTTTATGAGTCAGGTTATGAATGTTGTGAATCAAATAAGATCTAATGGAGAAAAAATGTCAGACCAGAAGATTATAGAAAATTTTTCTAGGAGTTTTCATAGCAAATTTGATTCAATAGTTGTTGCAACTGAAGAATCTAAGGATTTGACACAATTATGGGTAGATGAATTGATAGGATTTTTTTATCACGAGTCCAAAATAAATAGAAATAACAAGACTTCTTTTGAGAATGCTTCCAAGTCTTGGGAATCATTTGGCAAGGGAAGAGGAAGGTCAAGTCTCATAGGAAGAGGCAATGACAGAGGTGGAAGGAGTAATTCAGACCAAGGTGAAAGGAATAATCGAGCAAATCAGTACTACAACAATTGAGGACATGACAACAATTATTTTCAGCAACACACATAGAGGTTTGATATCTAATATTCATTGTTTTTATTGCAAAAATTATGGGCATTAGTGTAGAAAGAAACAATAAGAGGTGATCTAACAAAAGGCTAATTATATAGGCAAATCTAATTTTGGAAGTTTAATTAAAACTTTCCATATTGTTAAAGAAATTACTAAGGATATTTGGTTATTAGATAGTGGGTGTAGCAATCATATGACAAGGAATAAGCAATTATTTGGTAGTCTTGAAGATTCTGTTAAATCTGAAGCAAAATTGAGAAAAAATAATGAAGTGGATGTAATTGAACAAGGAGTGATAAGTGTTTTAACAAAAAATGATGAAATTTTTTTATTTGTGATGTTTATTTTGTACTTGGACTAAAGCGTAATTTGATGAGTGTTGGATAGCTAATACAAAAGGCTACAAAGTATCCGTCATAGGTAACGTGTGCATCAAACTAGATAAATTTCCAAATGATAGGCTCATTGCAAGAGTGAAGATGATGAGAAATCAAATCTTTCCTATATGGATTGAAGCAAATTACAGAGTGATGTATCTAGACGAAATTTGGCTATGACATTCAAGGTATTGAGATTTTTGTTTTGGAGGTTTGATTTTGTTATGGAAGAAACATATGGTGAAGGGATTGCTACCAACAATACAACCTACTAGTTCTTGTGATAGTTTCATTTTATCCAAACAACATAAAGAGAGTTTCCCAGTAGGAGCTTCATATAAAGGAAGGACATTGTAGGAAGTTTTTCATAGTAGCTTGTGTGGATCAATGCAAAGTCCATCACTTGGAGGTAGTATTCATTTTCTAATTTTAGTTGATGATTTTAGCAGAAAGAGGTGGATATATTTTCTCAAATAGAAGGCTAAAGCCTTTGGAAAGTTCAAGGGTTACAAATCTAGGTGGAAAAGAAATGTGGTCATTATATCAAGGTACTGAGATCAGATAGAGGAGGTGAATATGTCTAATAAACTTTTCAATGTTTGCAAAAATTATGGAATCAAAGGGAGTTACTACAAGGTACACACCACAACCAACTGGTGTAATAGAGGAGGAAAATAGAACTATCATGGAGATTACAAAAAATGTCAAGGAAATTTTTTTACAAGAATCTTGAAGTAGTAAGGAACATAGTGCACATCATTTTATAATTATTGGTTGTGTTGCATATTCTTTTTATATATTTGAAATAAGAAAGAAATTTGATGATAGAGGTGAGAAATGTATTTTTATTGGATATAGTGAAGATTCAAAAGTTAATAAATTTTTTAATCCCATAACAAAGAAAGTTATTGTTACCAAAGTGAACTTAAAGAAAGGAAAGCAAAAGAAAGGTCCTTTTATAGAAGCACGGGATTAAGCATTATGATGCAAGAAGACTACCTTTGGCTTTGAACTCACAAAACAAAAACCCACACAACTAGATACTCTTTGCTCACTAATTCAATTTTACATACATGAAGATTTCCCACAACAAAAAAAAAATGCATACAATGTTTTATTGGACTTTCATATCAAAATAAGATCATAGGCATCTAAAATGTATTTACAACATCCTTTTAAAGGCATCCAAACTTTCTTTTTTTCTGTCAAAATTAAACTGCTCAACGAATTCTATCTCTCTTGTAGGTTCTACCACTTTCCAAGTTTTCACCAATCTTCTCTGCACACTACCTTATTCATCTCATTCAAGGCCTCTATAAGTTTATTCATATTTTTCTCAATTAATGATACTATTTTATTCAATGCCCAAATTCCCATTCAATTTTTCTACAAGTGTCAACATGAACTCATCCTTATCTCTTTCTAAATTTTTCTTAGGCCTCACATATAGAGGCACATAGCTTCTATTTTGCTTCCTATATAATTCTTATCACGTGTTATCATCCCTACCTTCCCTATGCAACATTGTCTTCACTCTTTCTTAGCTTCCAATTTTTCAGAGTCCCATGCAATGACTCCTCTTTGCAATCTCATGCAGTCATGACCCTACCCCTATGCAACTTTTGGTTTTCTTCCTCTTTGCATTGCTTCTTCATGCACCCTAGATACCTCTAATTTTTTCTCAAGGGGCTTCTCTTTTCTCTAGGTGCCTTCCACACTTCATCTCTCTTTCCATGCATTTTACCCTTGCCTTTTAGCTACCACATTATGAGAATATATGCCTTTTTGTTGACTCTAAAAAAGGGTTAGCTCCTCCAGTGCCATTTTTCAACATCTTTGTGTACTTTTAAAAAATTGTTTTTCCATTATTCTAACAATTCCTCTATGTCACACATTTGGTTTGATTTCTTTTATACTTTGTTTTGATGGCTTTATTGGTTAGATTAGGAATATATTTTCATGATAGAATAGCTTTGTGGTTGGCTAATTCATGATGTTTTCTTATGTTCCAATTTCCTAGTTGACACTTTTATATATTCCTATCAATGTGCCTTAAAACATTATTTCTACGATACTCAACTCTTTCCAATGACCTCCTCTTCTATTCAACTAATTGATTCCCTTTCATTCTCTAATTGCTCACTAATCATTTGGTTTTTAATTTTCAATTTATACTCTTCCTCTTGGCTGTTATCATGTAGAACATATGTGAGTCACATTTGACTGAATGTTTCTAAAGCCTTTCATTTTATAAGTCTCCACATCATGACACATTTCATAGGTCCCAGCACCCCAAGTATCTTTTTGTGTTATTTCGTGAGAATTATGCCCTTAGCAGCTATATTTATGCTGGTCTTATAGGGCTTCTTTTTCTACTATTTTCCATCTCCATTTCCTACCATAAATCTCCTCCTTGTGTTCTGTATAATCTAAAATTTTATCTCCCCAATTCCTAACAAAATAATTTCTCAGATCATGGAGGTCAGCTTGAATCTTTAAGTGGACGGAGACCATTCCATGAGTCCTCCAAAAATTTAGCACGTTGACCATTGCCAACACACCAAGATAGGTGGTCTGTGATAATAGGTTTACATGAATCATAGATCATACAATAATCACTCTATACTTTTATACTATAGATCAATATTTTTTTTCTTAAGAGTTCTCATTGTACATCTCTGATGAGATGATCCTAAGGATATTTTGGTTTCTATTAATAATAATCTCCTCTAGTTTGTCCATGGCTCAAGGGAAATGAATAGTTTGTGTCTCCCCTACTTTTTATCATGGTACCCATTACAACATTGTGTTGTGCCACAAGTATCATAAACAAAACCTTGGACAACAATTTGGTTTTGACAAAAAAAATTTACACTAGCTTGTCCACTCTTATACCTCTATAGTGGACTTTCTCTTTGGATATATTAGATATTTTGCTTTATCAAAAAAAATATACTCAATAAATCACCACATTATTCCTACCTCTAATTTCTATATTTCTTTCACTGAATATTATACTTGTCATTCATGATTAATATGGCCCAACAAAATGTAAGAAACAAGTAGTTATTGAGAAAGCTCCAATTCTTCCTTCTAGACAATAGCAGTTGTGAGTGTGTTTCAACAAAATCTATGTACATTGGAATACATTACATTAAACAAAAATAAAAATTCTACTACCTTTAAATTTACAATTTGACTTGTAAAGACTTAGGCAATAATTTTTCATATTTTAATACTCCACATAAGTGTTTCTATGATCGTTTGTTAAATTCAATTCACACTTTTTGTGATGTTAGAAAAGGATCTGAGATAGATATTAAGCTCCATATATTGAATTGTTGGCATTGATACTTATACCACTCTAGTTTCTCAACT
>MU227808.1:3547154-3561450 GCA_018584345.1 Thuja plicata | reverse complement strand
AAAATTAGTATTTGGGGAGTTGGGTGCATGGCTAATGGAACACACTAGGCCATTGATGCTCTTCCCCTACCATTATTCCTTTTAAATATGGAATGATTGCTATTGATTATTTTATGAATATTGTTATTGTCAAAAAAATTATTATCACTACAATTACCAATCAATAATTATTAGTTTTTTACTATACATTTATTTCATTTTTTTTAACTTATATATTCCATTTCATTTTTTAATGAAAATATATGAGCATACATAAATTTTGGCATCTCATGTCATTATTCTTACCCATTATAGTCATAGTTATATATTTTTAAAAAGCGCACAATTATTTAAAATAAGAACATGAATTAAAAAACACACAAAAAAGAGTTTAAGCAATTTACACATGAATAGTAATTAAAATTAATTAAATTATATTAATTTATGGTAATTTTAATAAGAATTAAATTATTCTAACACAAAAAATTATAAGTGAAAACAATCAGGTATTGAAAGGGAGGCTAACTCTTATGCGTAAGAGGAAATCACTTTTACTATTGACAATACCCTAGACATTATAATAAATTCTATGTTTTTAGTAGATTTATTATTAGTAGACATTATAATTCATCCATCTTATTATTACTTTGGCAATATTATTGGACTTTCAAAACCTTTAATAAATCCTGAACTGGCAATTGATTCATCCATCTTATTATAAACTAAAACAACTTGCATTCTTAATCTTACAAAGAAAAATAGAGGACAATCCAAGTCCCATAAGATATTCAAAACACTCTTGTGACTCATTATTCATACAGCAAATCCCAATAGTTTCTTTAACTATAAACTCAACTTTTTTGCAGAAGAAAATGCCTTTAATTCTTTACCATAAAAATAAAAATGTTACATAGTATAAAAGCTGAAAACAATGACAATTATAGAACAAACAATTTTTTTTTTAAAAAAAACCACTATATTAGAGAGTTTTATCAGATATTGTTTTCCAATGCTATCATTATATCAGTATATCTTTAGTTTCCTTCTATTGTCTTACATTCTGATGATACATTACTGAATATATAATACAAAACTTTGATATAAAAAATACTTACACAACCTAATCTAAAAGCTATATATCCATAGGTTAATTGAGAAAATGGGTGATGATGAGTACATTGAAGCATATATCCCTAGGGTAAATGAGATTATGAATTTCATTAAGGGTGCTAGTGAAACTATAGAATAAAAGGAAGTGGTTAGAAAGGTATTCATGAATTTTCCTAAACCTAAACCCTAAAAGATTAAGAGATATGCAATTCAAGAAAGTCATGATCTAAGTTGTTACAGATTGGACCAGATAATTGCATTTTAGATTTCTTAAAAATTTAAATCAAGAAGAATAGGAAATAATTTGCATTCAAAGCCTAAGTTGAACCTAAAGTAGAAGCTAAAGAAGACATGGTGAAATTATACCAAACTTTGTAAGAAGAATGGAGATAGGAGCTAGAAAATGGAAAGGTAGTCTACCTATAGAATGTATTAATTGTTATAAAATTGCTAATTTTATGTCTAAGTATCCTTTTTAGGAAAATTTGAAGGATATGATAATATTTAGACATGATAGGTATGGTTTAAGAGAAAAAAGATGGATAAAAGGAACAAAAGAAATAAAATATTATGCTCCATGGAGGAACATTCTTCTGAGGATGAAAGTGAAGATGATCAATAAACATTACTCCTAACTATAAAGGAAGATAACAATGAAAGAACCATAAGTATAGAAATGAAGATGACTTCATGACATGCTAAAGTAGAACTAACTACACGAATTAGTGATTTTGTATGTTCAAACAATATGGTAGAGTGTAAAGAGAAGTTTATGTTGGAATTAATAGGAAGTGTATACTAAGAGGGGAGGGGTGAATCAGTACCTCTAAAACTTTTATATCTTTTAACCTTTATCCATTGTGTACTCAATTATATAACCAACCATTTGTTCTATACTATCTTGGTGTAATATTTATCGATTCATAAACTTAACAAACATGTGAACATTCATAGAAAAATTCATGAAAGTAATTGACACATAACATAAGATATGATAATGCAGAAAACCTCTGTAAGAAGGTAAAAACTATGGTGGGGATGGCACCCACAAAAATCTTTACTATCTATAGATTGGAAGGGGCTAGTTAAGGCTTACAATTTTGATCACTTCTGATGATCTACCCTACTAGGAGTATCTGTGAAGACTTTTTAAAGTATACTATGTTAAGAGATTTTGCAACACTATTTAGTGTGCACTCAGTTAAGAGATTTACTATAGGATTGTTGAATCCACCTTTCTTGAAAGGATTTTTACACTTTGCTTCACTTGTTAGAATGTAAGAAAATTATTCATTAACCTGAGTGTATGCAATCTAATATTATTGAGTATAGATCCATTCAAGATTACACATATAAATGTATCACCTAATGTGATTTAAATAATACCTTTGTTGCTCGGTAGCCTCTGTTCTTTGTTCTTGATAACCAAATTCACCTTTTGTTGTTCTGCTTCTTGAAACTCTTAGTCTGATCCATAGATGTGCTCATAGGCTACATTCATCCTCTCATCCATAATAATGAATGATTACAACATCTATTTATAAGATAAATTGACCTAATGTAGTTTCACGTATTACAAAATTAACTCTATGATCAAAGGTTTAGAACTTGACCTTGATCCCTAGTTTTCATGTTGTTAATCAGTTAGACTGATTAAAATAATTACAATTACATTTCTTGTCCCTTATGTAATGGCTTTAAAAAAAATCAAGACTCTATAAATAGAATACAATTGTTTTATCTAACATGGAAGTCAGGTCCACCTTTTCTGGGATGTAACTCACTTTCGGTGTCTGATGCTTGGTTTGCATAGAAATTTTAGTCCTTAGGTTTCCTTGCTCTTTCGGGTTCCTCTCTTTTCTACTCGTTAGTTTGCATTGTGCTTTTCTTGTCAGGTTGTTCCTATTAGGTTCCACTTAGCGATTTTGGTTTTCACTTTGCATTGTATCTTCGGTTTACACTTTGAACTATTCTATCGATTTGCTCTTATCCTCTCTTTCGGTGTAGGTGTCACCGATGGTTTTCTTTGCATACTAATGGAAAAATAATGTCATCAATCTCCCCCTTTGACATTAGTATAAAAAAATGATATGTGCCAAATACTAACAAAGTATTTAGTATGTACACCATATATATTCCTTAGTCATTTCATGACTCCCCCTATGCATATGCCGGTATAGTATAAGTGTATGTACATGATACTCTTTTCCTTTTCACCTTGTGTTGTATATATTATATTATATAATTATTTTCCTTTTTTTTGTATTGTATAGTTTCCCTCTTTAAGTTATACTGTACATATCATTATTTTCCCCCTTTTTTGATACTAAGGGAAAAGGTTTATACCTATAGCTTATCAAAAAAATGAGAGTGTGAGGACTTCATGTCCTCCATAATCTTCTCCCATTTGTCCTTCAGGTTGTATAGAGACATGTGCTTGAGTTTGATCCTTGTATGCATATTGTAGATGTTGTCTGCTATAGACATCTCAAGGGTGGCTATAAGTTGCCTTACTGAATTGATATGTTGTTGAAGTAGTGTAAGACTTGGTAGAAGTGGATCCTGGAGCTCGGTAGCCTCTTCCCTAAATTATGATTTTGCTTCCCATAGTTCTTGTCTTAGCCGTTTGATCTCAACAATTTTCTCATAATACAACTTTATTACTTTGTCATTGGTGGTTAATCCTTTTGCACTTGTAGTTAGATCTAAATCTAACTTTTCTATTTTATCACTATTTTCCTTAGTGAATTTTTTAAGTGTGCTCAATTTTTGGATCAAGGAAATAGCTTCAAAAATTATTGGATCTAATTCACTTTCTAATTCTGAAAGCTTTACCTTGTTATCTACCACTTCTTGGCTGATCTTTTGAATGAGTTGGCACTGATGTTTATGCTCTTCTCTCTCCTTAATTTCCTTTTCTACATCAACATTCTCCATTGTGATGGCCTCGGTGGGAGTTGCTAGTTGATCAAGGATAGGTTTATTGTGATCAACATCAACATCGGGTACAATCTGATTCAAGATGTCCCTAGTTGTCTTTAGTACCATGGAGTCTCGGTGCTCCTTTCTTAGCTTCTCCTATAGTGCCTTCCTTTGGAATATCTCACCATACTATTTTAGTGATTCATAGTCTAGTGTAGTTGGGTCACACTTAGGTATCTCAATTATCTCATCTAGAGTGACTTCCAACTTATTCTTCTTGGTTTTATTCTCCTTCTGAGATGCAGTTGAGTGTAGAACCATATCTAGCTTCTCGGCTTGGTCTGATGTGTTGGATGAAGTGATTGGGGGTTTTGTCCCCTTTTTCTATTGTGTGTCAGTGTCGGCTTGTTGGTTTTGAGTGGATGTCTCCACATAAACCTTGAAACTATGTGTAGCAACCTTTTCAGTTTCCTTAGTAGTACCAGATTTTGGTTTAGTTCCTTCATCAGTATCCTTATGTACTTCATCTTCCTTTTCTATGCATCATTCTCATTATTGTCTCCATTTCTTTGCTTTGAATCTCCTTTTGTAACCTTGTCAGTATCAGTTACATTTTGAGTATCTCTGATGACATTCTGGTCATTGGTGTCATCTTTCTTTCCTTCATCCCCTGCATCCTCAGGAATGCTTGAGTCTTTTTCGGGTGACTTCTCTTTTTGTGAGATTATATTGATATCATGTATCAATAATGGAATCTATCTAGGTGTGTCTACATGTGCAGTGTCATCAGATGTATCTTTTTCCTTTGGTTGACCTGTTGCAATTGTAACATCCTCATCTTCCTTAATCTCATCAGGAAGGTCATCAGTTATGTCAATAACCATTTTTTCCATAGTTGTATCTGACCATGTTTCATCTGCCACATCCATGTTCTTGTTTTCTTCTTTTTCTAGTTCAGTTGTTGTGACATCTTTTGCATCATTGATTTGTATATGCTCTTGAGTAGTCTGAGTGTTGTTACTTTGATTTTCATCAGTCTGAGGTAAATATTTGTCAGGGCTTTCCTCCTTAAAGGGTATGTTTAGTATCTTACTCCATTTTTTATTTCTTTCCCTTTCAAGTTCTATCAGCCTTACCTCTAGAACTTTATATGCTCTTAACATTGGTGAGAACTTTTGTACATGTTTCTCTAACATGTCTTCTATCTCCTCTATTTTTTATTTGGGAGGCATGAGAGAAATAAGTACCCTTTCCCTTATCTCTTTCCCACTATTCAATGCATACATGACCATCTTGCAGATAGTCTATTGTTCACCTCCTTGGGCATCTTGTCATCAAATTGCATTGGAACAAATTTATAGTTTATCATTGCCTTCATCACTGCCTCTTTAACCTTTTTTTGGTGCTCGAGCTCTAGTGTTAGCCATTTCCTACCCTTTGTGTTAGTTATGCCTCCTCTTTGTGTAATAGATTCACATATTTCATCAATGTTCTTCGGAATTTTACTCTTCTAAGCTTCTACACCCTCATCTTGTTGGGTGTCATCTATCTCCTCCTTAGTTCTGATCAACTTTCTTCTTTTTGTTTTCCCTCTTTTTTGTGTTTCGATTTTCCTTTTATAGGTCCTTACTTGGACTTTCTTCAATGGTGAAGGACTTGTGTCCTTGGCTGTTTGACTTCTTGTTCTTGTTGCAGCAGTAGTCCTTGGCTTCTTAGCTGGCGGAGATAATTGTGTATCTGACTCTGTTGAATCTGAGTCACTCTCCTTCTCAGCTTCACCAATGGGTGACTATCCCTCGGTTTCTTCTATCTATTCATTCTCTTCCTCTTCTATTACTGATGGTATTTTCTTCAAGTTCTTGACCATTTTATCCTTCTTTAGGATGTCTATCTCCTTTACAACCAAGCTAGTTTTGATTCTTTCTTTGGCTTGTTCATAATTTTTGAACTTGGGTTGTGTTTTATCTAATGGCTCATTTATTAATGCATCAATTACATTGGATGCTTGATCTATGTTCACTTCATAGTCAAGTAGTTGTAGCCATGTTGTTCTTGGTACAACAAGCTTGATGTATGTGAAGTCTATGTCTACCATGAAACATATGTCAGTTTTGAATTTCTCAATCAATTTCTTGGGGATTCTTACTCTTTTCTACATTTTCTCCTTGAATCTAGAAAAGTATTCATCCATTACTGACTCAAAATGATCTCCTACTGATTTTATAAACTCACTTATCTATATGGTGATAGGTCTTGTTGTATCCCATTTCACATTTCCTATTGATGGAAAATATTCTTGGAAGTAGAAGAATATGCACATGATAAGTGAACCATACTTACATGAATTTGATTTTTCATTTCTTATTGTCTTCAAGTTTTCTTCTAACTGGTTGAGTAGAATTTCTGATAGATCCAACTGAGTTCCTTTCTTTACAATCTTATATGTTGTATCCACTACTCCAGATGCTATGTTTTTCATCCTGCTAGTTTGAAAGAACTTGTATCCTAGGACACATGCTCCAAATTTCATTTTATCATCATCGATGGTGGATATTATTAGTCCTCTTCCATCCCATGTAGCTCATGTATTCTTCTCAATTTCAACCTTGGGAGGGTGCTTTAATGCCTTTACCTTATCGGTTATAGATTAACTAGTGACTGCATGAATAATATCTCGTGTTATTGGTTTAGGCTCATCTAGCCATAACTTATGGTTGTGGATCCTACTCAATACTAACCGAATCCAATCGGTCTTGAAAACCTTTGGGAATAATAGGGAATTTTTGAGCCCTTTCACTTTGATGTGTTTGTGCTCATCTCTAATAGTGCCATCATCCTTGCATAGCTTCTTGAGAGCTTGTTAAACCTCCAGGTCACCAATTTCTACAATTTTGTACTTTATGTATGCTCACACATCTTCGATGAGAAAAACCCTAGCTGGTATTCATGAGAATGATCCAAGTTGTTGGGTTGTGATGCAACCTCTGGGAATATCCAATAATGTGATTCCTCACTTGCATTATTCTTGATAAGTTTGACCTTATCCTTCTTGATGCTTTTCAGCTTAGCAGTTCTTGATGTTATGGCCATTGTTTCTGAAATTAGGGCTTTTCATAATTGATAAACATATTTCTCGATTATGCTTGGTACTTACTTTGACCTCTATAGTTGTAACTGATCTTCTTGGAGAGATTTGAGTTGGGTTGGAGTCACTCTGCAATGTTGTCTCTTCCAGCATTGGTTTCGCTTTGGTCACTTCGCTCAAAACGCTGGTGAGAAATGAAACCTTTTCGTCACCATTTTATAGACTTTTGCCCAAAGTCAAGTCATTAATGCTCAACCCCTCCTTGGTATGTGAAGATGAAGTTGTCGGGTGAAACATTAACTTCTCTTTTTGGTAGACAATGTGATGCTTCAGGGTAGTCGTCTAACTTGTTAATTTCACCGACGGGTTTCAGTATATGGCAAAGAAATCTTTTTCAGCTCATATGATTACTGATAGATCTTGGTTTACACTAGCAACTTTTATCTTTTGCATGTTAACTGATGATTCTCAGTAAGTGAAGAGAATTCAGCTTTGAATGTATACCGATGTATTTTGGTATGTATTGCCTGATGAATTAGTTTTCACATATTTTAACAAGTAATACCATAGTGCATCCATAATTATGCTAATTTGGCATTTCAAGTATGTATGATTGGAACTAATGCAGAATATAACTTGGTGTAATGCAGTTCCATACTTGTTTTTCTTAGGTGGGGTTGGTGGTGTCACCAGATCCATTGGATAGGGTGTCACTAATTGTATTGCTCGGTCTAGCTTCATCAATGTTAGTATCTTTCCTCCATATTGTTTTTTTCATCTTCCTGATGTCTTCAATGGTATTTCCATTGGGGAAGGTGTTGGTCTCTGTCATTCGATCTCTGTAGTATTTCTTGAGATGCCAACTTTATGATAGTGTAAACATGCCATTCAAGGGTTAGTCCAGTCTCTAGACTTTCTTGTCCACTGTCTTATACATTTTGCATCAATGTGACCAATTCTTCCACATGCTTTACAGTTTTTCCATGTGTTCTAATCCCATAGATACTGGTTACCGATTCTTTTCATTTGATAGGCATTTTCTTGACCTTTAGGCTTCCATGCATGCTTTTTCTTCTTCCAACATTCAAGAGTAGTGTGCCCATGAATTTTGTGGGTAGGACAGTATTTGTCCATGTAGGTTTCCTTCTTTGGTTGTTTCATCTCAGACTTACATTCATATTCTTTATGTCCTTTCTTGTTACATTTATAACAAAATCCTATGAATGAAGATGTGGAGTTAGGAATACCTTTCATTTTTCTCTTGCATACATTTGATGTGTAGCCTCACTTTCCACAGTGATTGCATGTCAACTTTCTTGGTCTTGGATTTGTATAGACATTCTTTGTATTAGTTTGATTGGATGATTCTCCATTCTTGGTATAGCCTAGACCAGTGTTGTTGTTGACTCTTTGTTCTCCATCAATAAAATCATCCATTCTTTTATTTCTTTCTTTAGCTCTCTTGATTATTTCATTATGTTGTTGTTGAATTATTATTTCTTGCTTCATCTTTTCATTTTCTTCCCTTAGCTCACTGATAGCTTCTATATTCTTTCAATGAGTTCAACATTCATTATGATTGCCTCTTGACTCATAAGAATAATTTGATTTGTAATTGCATGATGATGTTTGTTAGTCTTTGTATTTCTGACTCTTTCTCTTGTAGCTTATAAATAATCTTCCTTATATCATCAATAGCTAGTGTTATCTCTTTCTCAGCTTTTCCAGCATTGTTCATGACATCAATCATTCTTACCATCTGTGTTTCTTCACCGATTTGCAGAGATTTTACTTGTCTAGCCAAATGTTGATTGATTTCATTTAAGCTTGTGATACTTTCTTCTGTCATGCCTGATGCCTTGCTAGTTATAGATCCTGATGACTTAAATAAATCTGGTATCTCTTCTTCATGGTAATTTGTTTCATTGCAAGGAAATGCCATTACCTTTCTTTCATCTAATAGTTGTCTCATCTTGATTCTAGCTTGTTTATACTACTCATAGAAGATCTGAATTTTTAGCTTTTGATTCTCAATACTCTTTTCAAGTTTGTACTTCTCCATTGTATGATCTTTTCTCTTTAGTCTTTAAGCTTTCCAAATAAGAGTTCTATCTCTAATACCAATTGTTGGAATTAATGGAAAGTGTGCACTGAGAGGGGAGGGGTGAATCAGTACCTCTAAAACTTTTATATATTTTAACCTTCATCCATTGTGTAATCAATTGTATAACCAACCATCTGTTCTATACTATCTTGGTGTAAGATTTATCAATTCATACACTTAAAAAACATGTGAACATTCATGAAATTAATTGAAATATAACACAACATATGATAATGCTGAAAACCTTTGTAAGGAAGTAAAAACTGTGGTGGGGATGACACCCACAAAAATCTTCAATATCTGCAGATTCAAAGGGGCTGATTAAGGCTTACAATTTTGATCACTTCTGATGATCTACCCTGTTAGGAGTATCTATGGAGACCTATTAAAGTCTACTCTGTTAAGATCTTTTGCAACATTGTTTAGTGTGCACTCAGTTAAGAGATTTACAATAGGATTATTGAATCCACCTTTCTTGAAAGGATTTTAACACTTTGCTTTGCTTGTTAGAATGTAAGAAAATTAATCATTGACCTGAGTGTATGCAATCTAATACTAGTGAGTATAGATCCATTCAAGATTACATGTATAAATGTATCACCTAATGTGATTTGAATAATACCTATGTTGCTTGGTAGCCTCTGTTCTTGGTTCTTGATGACCAAATTCACCTTTTGATGTTCTACTTCTTGAAACTCTCAGTGTGATCCATAGATGTGCTCGTAGGCTACATTCATCCTCTTATCCATGGTAATTAATGATTACAACATCTATTTATAAGATAGATTTACCTAATTTAGTTTTACGTATTACAAAATTAACTCTATGATCAAAGGTTTACAACTTGACATTGATCCCTAGTTTGTATGTTGTTAAGTAGTTAAACTAATTAAAACAATTACAATTACATTTCTTGTCCCTTGAGTAATGACTTTAAAAAAAAATCAAGACTCTATAAATAGAATACAATTGTTTTATCTGACGTAAAAGTCAGATCCACCTTTTCTAGGATGTAACTGGCTTTCGGTGTCTGATGCTCGGTTTGCATAGAAAGTTTGTTCGTTGGGTTCCCTTGCTCTATCAGGTTCCTCTCTTTTTTTCTTGTCAGTTTTTATTTTGATTCTCTTGTCGGTTTGTTCTTGTCGGGTTCCACTTAGCAATTTCATTTTTCACTTTGCATTGTCTTCACTTTACACTTTGAACTATTCTGTCGGTTTTCTCTTATCCTATCTTTCAGTGTAGGTCTCACCGATGGCTTTCTTTGCATACTAATGGAAAAATAATGTCATCAATTTATGAATCTTGAGAAATATGATGGAGTATCTATGAGATTAATTGGAGAATAATTTTCATCTATATGTAGGATGGGAAGTATCTCAATTGATGGTAAGCATAAAATAGATAATGTCTATTATGTCAAAGGACTAAGACATAGCCTACTAATTATTAGTCAAATGTGTAAAAATGGTTATGAAGTTGAATTTAGTAAATTGATAACTAAAATTAAAAAAGAAAATAATGGAAGATTTGTTCCTAAGGTAATTAGAACGAATGGAAATATTTATTATATCAAATATAGGATTGATGAAAAATTTATGATGACTCATAGTAATGAAAGTTGGTTTTGGCACAAGAGATTGGGTCATTTTAACTTTGATAACATGGTAAAAATTAGTAACACTTAGGTGGTAAGAGACCTATCAAATATTATTAAACCATCTAATATAGTATGCAGGGAGTGTCAAATTTTAAATAAAACAAAAGGGAGACTCAAAAGCAAAGAATATTTGACTTCTAGACCCTTGGAGCTTATTAATAAAGACCTGTGTGGACCTACTCGGACTAAAAGACTACATGGAGAAAGGTAATTTATGTTTCTTATTGATGATTACTCTAGATTGACTTGGTTTACTTTTTTAAAAGAAAAATTGAAATTCTTTAAGAGATTTAGAGCATTCAAATCATTGGTTGAAAATTAGATCTACTAGAATCAAATGTTTAAGGTCTGGCAGAGGAGGTGAATTTAATTCAAATCAATTCATTGAATTTTGTGAAGAACAAAGGATTAGAAGAAAATGGTCTGCATCTAGGACTCTACAATAGAATAGAGTGGAAGAAAGGAAGAATAGAACTATGGTTGGGATGGTTAGAACAATGTTGAAAGATGTTTAACTACCTTATGTATATTGTAAAATGTAGTGCATATTGTTGTTTATATTCTTAAAAGGGTACACATCATAAAAAATCACACCAAAACACCCTATGAGCTATGGTATGAGAGACCACCGATAGTAAAATACTTTAGAATCTTTGGAAGAAAATGTTACATAAAATAGATGCGAACAATCTTAGAAAATTTGAGGATAGAGATAATGAGGGGATTTTTTTGGGATATTCCACACAACAGAGTTTACCAGTGTTACAACAAAATATTAATGGATTTATCACCAACATCCAAATAAGGAAAATAGGAAATTCTTAAAGGTCAACTATTAGAATCTCCATCTCAAGAAAAAATAAATAGAAGTAATACATAAAGCCACAAATGGTAATAAAAGATCATGATTTAAAACCACCCAAGAAACGACAAACTAAAATTAATCGAGAAAATTGAAACGTTAATGCTAATATGATTTCATAACATAAAAATTAAATATTCCTTTCTCCTATGATAATAACATTATAATGCGAAATTGGATACTTTCATGATATTATTATTCACATAGGAATGCTTACAAATCCACAATTCAAATCTCCATCTCAAGAACCAAATAAATAGAAGTAATAACTAAAATCACAAATAGAAATAAAATATCATGATCTAAAACCACACAAGAAATGACACCCAAAAATCTAGATAGAAAAATAAAACATAAATCTTAAGATGAGTTCCTATCGTTAAAACAAAATATTCTTTTCCCCCATCAGAATAGTTGCAAGAAGTTGAGTCCCACTTTTGGGCAAAAAGTGGAAGTGTTTTCCCTATTTTTCAAATTTTCTGTCAATTAATGTCAAAATTTGAGACACTTAGAGATTGAATCTCAAAAAGATTCACTAATAGAAAATGTAGTTCTCAGAGTCTACTTTTCAAATATGTAACTTATTTCAATACTCACATGGTATAAAATATTTTTTAGTAGGTATGTTTAAAAACCACTTTTTCAAAATGTTTGTTTCACGATCATACCACACACGTGTACGACCACCATTTTTTGACCTAAATAAATAATTTTTTGTGAATTCCTCTGGGGAAAGATACCTAAGACAACAAATATCAATGAGCAATTTTTTTTATTTTTTATTGAATATATTATTTTTTACTAATTTTGAATTGACTCTAAAGTATATTTTTGAAACCTCTGATGTACGACCACCATAATTTGATGAAAATTTAACAATTTTTCAAAATTATTTTTTTAATCTTCAATAAAATTCTCTATAGATTGATGTCATATAATTTATTTTCAAAAAAATGTAAAAAAAAAAAAAGTTATTAAAATTTTAGTGAACCTCACTATTTTAAGTTTAGCTACCGCTTTTGATTAATAAATATTGCAAAAATAGTATAATTAATGATATCACTATAAAATTTATTTTTTTGAAATTAGGACAATAAGAAGTCTAATGGATGTTTATTTCATCCAAAAATTTGATTAGGAAGACCTTAAAAAAATTACGGCAAGACAAACATTTGGTATTTAAGTGTCAGCCATTATTTTGGAGGTCCAAGAATAGGCTTGGTCCCACCAAGCCTATCCCAAACCGAAATCCAATGCAAAGGGTGGATTGAAAATTCAAATTTTAAAAATGGGCGCACATTGAAAAATACATACCTGTTTCCTATATATAATAAATCGGCATTTAAAAATGAGTTTCTAGGCATAATTAAAAAAAAAAAAAATTAGAAACGGGTACCCGTTTCTGAAAAAATGGGCACCCATTTTTTGAATTTTTTTAATTAAGCGTCCGACCCTAAATTGAGTGCCCATTTTAGTGACATTTTTCAAGTCCACAAGACTTCCACCAAATTGGGACCAAACTTCTTGCACCTACCCATCATAACTAAATTATATTGTAAAATTAGATACGTTTATATTGTTATTATGGGCATTTTCAATTTCCATAATGCCAAAATAGTACTTATTAATTAAAGAGATTTAAAATTTGACAAATACATCTTTAAATACATATTTCTTAGTAACATAACATTCTTTGTAATTAATTCTTTCACATTCAATTTAAATTAGTGAGTTTTTCACGTCTCAACCTTTTGTCTAAGACTTTTTAGATGATTGTGTGTTTTTTTAGGCTCTAGTCAAAATGTTTTCATAGTCATAAACCTTAGTCAATTATAATTATTTGTTTCTTTTACTATTTGATGACATGTTCATCTTTTTTTACTTATACTATTATGAGTTAGTACATATTATGTCATAAGATGATGTTCAATTATGTTGATTTTTGTTATGATTCTTCAACTTACATTATAATGGTACCATGTTGTTGAGTAAATGTTACTTAATTCGATTGATGTTACTATCATGCATATTTATTTAAGTAGACAAATGTTAAACAAAATAAAAATATGATGCAAATTTGGTTTATGATTATGGTTTGGGTACTAACCTATTGGTGAGAATTTGAGTGGTATAAGTGGTTGACATGCATCCCCCATTGATTTTTTATTAACACTTTTTCCCTATTATTATTTATAAATTTGTCTATTGATGTATATCCTTCCCTTGAATCACTCTAGAATATTTCTTTGTCCCCTTCTACTATATCACAAGAAATTTGTTCCATTATTATTTCTCTGCAATTGGTTATAAAGTTCCAAACCCTTGATCCTTTTGCCAGGTTTATTGTTTTGAAATTGCTAGTTGGTTTTTTCCTATTGATATATTTATGTAGTGATATCCTAATCCATTTTATTTTTGGTTCCTTATATATTTTCCATACGTGTGTTTTTCTCCTAACACCTTATTTTAACATAGAAGGTGTCTTATTCCTATTCCCCCTTCATCTTGTGGTTTGTATATTTTATCCCATGCAATCACTACCAATTTTTTATTTTCTATCATGCCTTGCCAATAAAA
>MU227808.1:3518621-3543199 GCA_018584345.1 Thuja plicata | reverse complement strand
CTAGCATAAGGTACTCTACTCATGTCCTCCACCTCACTAGGAGATTTTGGACAATCATCTATAGATAACTTTGTTCCCACTGAAACAGGAACACATAGTGGTCTACAATCTACCATGCTGAACCTGTGCAACACAGACTTCACATACTTACTCTGACTGAACCAAAGTTTTACGTTAGACCTGTCTCTACTGATTTCCATGCCCAAGATGTACTTTTCTGCCCCAAGATCTTTCATCTCAAACTGTGCTGACAACTGAGATTTAAAATCAGAAATCATACCCTTACCCTTCCCAAACAACAACATATTATCAACAAATAATGCAATAATAAGAAGCCGATCATTTTCAACTCTGAAATAAACACTGTGATTTGATTTCGATCTTACAAATCCAATTGACAACACGAAGGCATCAAACTTAAGGTACCACATCCTAGGAGATTGCTTCAAACCATATAGAGATTTCTTTAATCTGCAAACTAAGGATTCTTTACCTTTAACAATGTAGTGCTCAGGCTATGACATATAAATATCTTCCTCCAAATCACCACGAAGGAAAGTTGTCTTCACATCCATCTGTTCTATCTCTAAATCATATGATGCAGTAAGAGATAATAGAAATCTAATGGATGTCAAATTTGCAACAGGAGAGAAAATTTCACCATAATCAATTCCCTCTACCTATGAATACCCCTTTGCAACCAATCTAGATTTGTACCTTTCAACACTGCCATCTACACAAAATTTCTTCTTGAACACCCAATTACAACCAACAGATTTTGTCCCTTTAGGCAAAGGTACAAGGTCCCAAATTTTTTTTTTCTCTAATGAAGCCATTTCATCATCCATAGCCTCAATCTAGGAACCTACATCTTCCATGCCCAAAGCCTCTTTCACAGATCTAGGCTCATCAGTGTTAGTAATCAAACCAAAAGCACAACTGGAATCTAACATAGAATAACCAAACCTTTCTGGTTTCTTTCTTTCTCTCGTGGATCTCCTCAAGGGCTGAGGTTGAGGTTGTTCTTCCTCTTCTTTTGAACTATCAAAGCTACTAGAGCTCTCCTCATTATTAGACCCAACATGGTCTCTCTGTTCAGTCTTCTCAGGGGTAGGAGGAAACTGAACATATTTTTCCATTTCTTTTTCATCTGGTTGTAGCACAATAGGAGAAGATGTTAGCTCTCTGAAAATAAAATTTATACTATGCAACACCTTACTAGTCACATGATCCCAAAGCTTCTATCCTTTCACACCAATAGTGTATCTGATTAAAATACATTTGACAGCTTTGTTTTCCAACTTAGATCTTTTCTCCTTTGGAATATGTTCATAAGCTTCACAACCAAAAACATGAAGATGTCTAATTGAAGGCTTCTTACCATACCACACCTCCATGGGTGTATTACCAAAAAGAGATGATGTAGGAGATCTTTTAACTAGATAGCAAGCAGTGGCCACAACTTTATGCCAAAACCTTTGTTCTAAACCAGCTCCACTAAGCATATTTCTAGCCTTCTCCATCAGTGTCCTGTTCATTCTCTCTGCAACTCCATTTTGCTGCGGGGTGTAAGGATTTGTCTTATGTCTCTCAATTCCTTTTTCTTTATAGAACTATTCTAACTCTATGGAACAAAACTCACCACCATTATCAGTTCTCACACACTTGATTCTTTTACCAGTCTGATTCTCCACGAGAACCTTAAATTCCTTGAACCGACTGAAAATCTGTGTCTTACTTTTCAGGAAATATATCCAAGTCCTTCTACTGTAATCATCTATAAAAGACACAAAATATATAGAACTGGAGATAGAAGGAAATTTTACAAGACCAAATACATCATAATGAATAAGATCCAAAAGTCCAGAAGACTTGTGAGAACTAGAATAGAACTAAACATGATTTTTCTTACCATAAACACAGTGTTCACAGAAATCAAATTTGAGATTACAATAATTTAGCCCCTTGAAGATATTTTAAGTTTTCAAGGTCCTAAGACCCTTCTCACCAATGTGGCCAAATCTCATATGCCACAACATTGTCTTTTCTGCAAGAAGCTTTCCTTCCAAAGTGTTTGCACCCTTAGGTACACTTACTGGACTGCCATCAGAACCCATTGCCACAGTCTTCTTTACTGCTCGTTCAGATAGTGGGGATGAAGTGATAGTCGCTCTCTTCTTTGAAATAGAAGAACTATTACATTGAGCAATGCATCCATCAAGTTGAAACAAAGTACCTCTCCTAGTACCTTTAGCGAGGACCATAGAACCTCTCATCATCTTGCATCCATCTTTTGAAAAGACAACTTGCACACCTACATCATTCAGCATACTTACAGATAATAGGTTTCATTCCAAACCCAAAATTTGCATAACTCTGTTGATTCCCTTTACTCGTCCATCAGGAAATCTGATAGTGACCCTTCCACGTCCAACTATCTTTAGGTGAGAATCATCACCCAAGTACACCTTTCCACCATCAAACTCTTCATATTTTTAGAACCAGTTTCGATGAGAGGTCATGTGAAAAGAAGAAACTGAGTCCACCAACCACACATCATCAGATGCATGGGCTGCCAAAGCTGCAATAAAGTCATCTCCATCTTCTTGAGATTTTTTGGAAGTTGAATCTGAGCCTTTCTTTTTCTTCTTCGGTTATTTGTAGTCCCTCCGAAAGTACCCAGATTTATCACAGTTCCAACATTTCACCTTGGAATTTCCAAGAGTCTTAGAACTCCCATGGGATTTGGATCTGCCCTTCTTTGACTTATTGTCATTCTCTTTCCTTTGTCATGGGATCTCCCGCAAACAATAAGGGCTTCCTGAGACGAATCCGAAGTCTTTCTTCACATCTACTTAGATAGCAGCGAAGGAAACACATCATCCATACGGAATGTGACTATAGTACTTCCGAGAGCCATCACAAGATGGTCCCACAAATCTGGCAAGGAACAAAGTAGGGTCATACATCGATCCTCCTCCTCGATCTTGGCATTGAATGATGCCAGCTACACAATCAATAAATTGAATGCGTTGAGATGATTAGTTATAGATCCACCTTCCTCCATTCTTAAAGAATACAACTTCTTTCTCAGGAGCAACTTATTCACCAGAGATTTGGCCTGATACACAGACCCAAGCCATTTCCTTAAAGAATTTGTAGCAGTCTCATCAAGAACATTCAGAAGAAAGACATCTGCTAGATAGAGTCTAATGAGACCCTTAGCCTTCTGATCCTTGATCTCCCAATCTTCTTGAGATATCACTGCAGGTCTCACATCAAGTGAAGTAGCCTCCCATAGATCATGGTCTTAAAGAATGTCTTCCATCTTGAGTTTCCACAACTTGAAATTAGTGGCATTAAATTTCTCCACCTCCATTATACTGTACGAGGAACTTGCTATCTCAATCTGCAAATAAGATTCAGAATGCTCTACACAAAAAAATCCCACTCAACTTGAGATTAGCTCGAGAAACCCTACCCAACAACTAGGATCAAAAGTTGATCAGGCTCTGATACCACTTGTAAGGAAAGTCAGGTGCGGAAACAGCTTCCTACACTAATCTCTAAAGGAAAGTATTGTGCAAATTCTTCTAAATCCTTACAATTTCAGATTCATTAACTACTTTAAAAATGATAATTCAGCCATATACCATGCATACAGAAAATGGAGAATGACACAATGATTTACCCTGGGGAAAACCTTTCAGTAAAAAACCCCAGTACTCCAAAACCTGCACAATGTATTATCTTAAACACAACACTTATAACACACTTGCAATGCAAGTTATTTTAGGAGACAATCGACACTCAAAGACAAATCCAGTAGCACCAAATCATACCAACAATACACTCTTTTTCTATTTCTTTCTACAACCCTAAAAATGCTTATATCATGCACTTTCCTTTTTAGGGCAACTTCCAAAGATAGCCGTATTAGGGTTTTACCATTCTCCAAGAAAAGAGTGTACAGTACTCAACTTTATCATTTTCCTCATGTCATTGCATGTCTTCACCCGTCATTGAAACTTCTAGAAATAGCTCTTACGTGTCATAGGAATCTGTCATAATCGTTTCAGCCATGATCTCCTTACACACAATTCAAGATGCCAACACATCAAGTGGAGTGACACATCAACATGCCAACTAGACATGTACACTCACACTTAATTACATTATTTGCAAGAAAAACATTTTACAAAACAAATAATAAGAATAGGAATTATCCAAGGTTGAGACACCTTATTTCTAACATATCAGACATCAAGTATTTTTTAAACCAATGTGTTTCACACCTTGATTCAAAGAGGGGCATTTGTATACAACTAAAATTGGTCAAAGCAAGTCATAGCAAAAATCAATCAAATAAAAGACATTTTGAATTAATTAAAATCAATAAGTCAAATAACTAGGTAATTGAATTAATTATTTAATTTCATAGTTCATCAATCATGGCTAAAGTAATTAATTCTTTTGAATTAATTAAATCGTAATATCCCTCACCCACAACTACATGATGAAAAATCACTCAACCAATGGGGAATGAGGAAAGAAAGCACATGTATTGCAAAAAGGCTTTGCTATCTTGAACATTCAACCTTGAAAGAGAATCTTGTCCACTCAAAGATCCTAATCATCCTTTGAACATGGTTATCTAAACTTACCCCTAGACCTTGGGAAATGATATAAATAGGAGGCATGCAATTAAATACAAATCATGACTTTACAACCATTTTGCATCCACTTTCATATAGGGAATTCATATTATAGTCAATTTTGCATCCGCTATCTTTGGAGGCAAATTAGTAATTATATCTAGTTATATCATAATTGTGAATTCTCATAGAGATTTAGGAGGATTTGAGCATGACAATTTTCTTTATCTCCATCATTTCATCATCTTAGATCATAAATATTCTCATTCTAGGGTTTGTCACCTTAGGAGTTGTTTGCAGTTAGGAGCATTCTTTTAGTCCTTCTAGCTAGAGATCCATTATACACTCTCAATTGCTTCAATTTGAATGTTATTTAGCATACATATTTTGAATTCAAATTTATAATTATTATTGAATTAACGTTTCATGTAGGTTTACACACACACAAAGACAATATTTCAAAGGTGCTTAGAAAATTTTTCATATTGTTCACAAAACTACCTAAATAGACCCTACATCACTTCTAAACACAAAAATACACCTAATGAGGTCAAATGAGCCTTTTTACATGTTTACACACCATAGAATCTACATTTGCCAATGTTGTTACATTTGACATTGTTTTTATATTTGACAATATTATGACCACAATTGCCATATTGACCTACTACTCGATATGATTCCTAAGTTGAATCCAAAACCTTACAAATGGTCCATAGGACCTTATTTTAAGATATTAACATGGCAAAAAACATCAAAAGGATCAAACTTGCCTCATGTAGGCATGACCACATTGGGTTCCCATGCACTAGAATCACATGTCCACCAAAGGTGGTTCAATCTCAATTTCCAATTAAGTATGTGTTAGAATTCATAGAATTGATACACAAAGATCCATTGTAGGAAAAACCTATCACGAAAGCAAAGAATGGAGGCACAATAGAGAATGATCTGAAAGATGAAATATCATTCAGAGAGGGAATAATAAAATATAATGAGTTCAAACTTTATAATGTTGATCAAAAACCTAAAAGTAAAAATCTAGGTTGCATAATAATAATTAATAAAATAATTGATTATTATATGCCTAAAGTTTATCTTAAGTAAACTAGAGATAATAAGTGACTTAATAATCAAAACAAAATAATTTAACTAATAAGTGAAATAACGTATTACTCTAACACCCCCCTTTAAGATAAACTTAGGGAGTAGCTAAAACTAGAAATAACTACTGGAAATAGTCGAAAATAGGTCCAAGCAACATGGTATGATCATGTACCCAAGTACAAAGAAATCCTTGTAAAGAGGAGAAAAGGAGAAAAGTTACTGAGAGAAACCCGTCTCCAAAAAGAGATTAATAGTAACGAAGGACTAAAGAATCCTCCAAACTCGAGAATGTCCCAAAAAATAAGATCAAGTAAAGAACATGAATAACATCACTGAAGCATGAAGCTGCAAACACTATTGAATAATAACTGTTGGAACGTCAAAAAAAATAGAACATCATAAGGTAGAGAAGACTGTAATCTGCATGAGTGCCCTCAAATGACACTACTTGAATCAAGATGTCAAACAAAGGCAAGGATTGGAACTTGAAGATATAGATGGCAAAAGATACCAAAGTCTGAAGAGTTGATCAATACAAGGTGAAAGGTTTCGTAAAAAATAGGAATGAAAGAGTGTCCATATGGTAAATTATCAATCTCACCAAAATGCATAGGTACTCAGCCATTGCATCCACCTAGTACATAGGAAAAAATACTGAATACATAGCTCACTCCGTTGAACCAAGGAAGCATTAGAACCAATAAGTTATACCCCCATAACACTAAGTAGGGAGAGGCATGAGGGGTAAACTGAAATAGACTGCCAAGAAAAATTGCATGACAGAGAACTAGGAACATAGAAAGTGAAGAAGAAAGTACAAACACATATAAAGGATGGTATCAGGGAAAGATCACTCTCTTGACACACATCATGAGGCTAATGTTGTAGAATGAACACTTACTTGACAAAGGTAGATGAAAACAAATAAACTATCAAATCCCCCAAGACACTTTATAATGTAGTAAGAGTACAAACATGCACAAGATGTGCAAGATCCCAAGCATGCAATAGATGAAACTTTATCTTAGTGTGTTTTAAAAAAATAAATGCTATAGAAATAGATGTATACAATGCTCAAGAATGGAAAAAATTTGTAAGAACATGAGTAACAACTAAGAAGGAGTCATCCCATGCAAGGAAAATAATCTCAGGACCTAAAACATCCAAGATATTCACTAGATTGTGAAAAAAATCTGAATAAAATGTACCTAGAGAAGATTCTGGAATTGAGACCATACCAAAGGAAAGAGCACAAAAACATCTTTCCAACAATATATGGAAATTGAAAAATAGAGTTTGGATGAGAAAAATATATCTCGTAGGGTGAAAAAAAGAACCCTGACTTTGACTAGCAAAATATCCCACAAAATGGAAAAATCAAGAAATGAAATCTCCAAAAATAGCTAAGGCTTAGAACCATCTTTCTAATGATATCTCATTTGCCCAAAAATGCCTCTATTTTCTCAAGATATGAGCAAAAAATGACAAGACCCCAGAAAAAGAAAATAAAAAAGCCTTGGTAGCTCACTGGTGGTAGGACTGGGCAGAGGTGGCACATTTGTGGCACACAGGAGGAGGTGGTGCTCCAATTGCATGCTAGATGGGGTTGAGCTTAGGCGGTGCCCTCAGCTGGGGCCGAGCTGACCGAGCAGAGCCCAAGGTCGAGCCTCTAACTTGAGGTCGAGCCTGCAGCTCAAGGTCAGGCTGAGCCCACACTTGAAGCAGTGCCTGTTATTGCCAAGTTGACCTAAGCGGTCTACACTTTGATTTTTTTATTTTTTCCTCCTTGATCCACGTGCTAGGGTCGTACGACCAGATAGAAAAAATATGCCCAGAGGTCAACTTGTCCAAAATGGAAATAGGGGTTTTGGGTCATTTGAGTGCAACCATAAGGTCAGTTTGTGCGCAGACTCTTCCAAAAAACAAGCTCCTCCCAAATCCATACAAAAAACCTATGTAAACATGAAACCACCAGATCTCCAAAAATTCTTCAAAGACTCAAAAATGTGTTGCAACAACAAAGCTCAGATACCATGTTAGAATTCATACACCAAGATCTACTGTGGACAAAACCTGTCACAAAAGCAAAGAATGGAGGCACAACAAAGAATGATCTGAAAGATGAAATATTCATTCAAAGAGGGAATAATAAAATACAATGAGATCTAACCTTATAAAGGTGATCAAAACCCTAAAAGGGAAAAGCTACGTTGCATAATAATAATTAATAAAAGAATTGATTGTTATATGCCTAAAGTTTAGTTTAAGTAAACTAGAGGTAATAAGTGACTTAAAAATTAAATCAAAATGATTTAATTAATAAGTGATATAACATAATACTATAATAGTATGTGCAACATGTGGAGGATTATAATGTAATAAGAGCACTAAAGGTGGATCTCACACATAAAATAGAATGTGATTACAACTATCACAAACTAAAGTGGAACTTCTCCTACACCATGTGCAAATAAAGGTGCATACGCCTAGGTGTCTCATATGAAAACTAGTATACAATTCATTATCCTATGTAATCTTAAGTATAATATAATTCGCTAATATTTAATTACACCAACAACATACTTAAATATGCCCCAATAATTGTGCACTCAAAATTGTTAGTGCTTATGGAAAAATGTTTTAGAACTCATATGTAAATGTCATAGTAGTTGTGCACAACTAGGCCAATTATGAACAAAAAAATCCAAAAAAGCTAAAAAATGATTAGCTATGAAAATTGGCAATATTTATGAATAATTGTTTTAGTATTCATGCACAAATGTCCCACTAGTAATGAATAAATGGGTCAATTATGAACTAAAAATGGTTTTAAAATGATTGGCGATTGTAACAATTAAAACTTATTAATGGGCATTTAGTTATCATATTTTTTGGCTCCTTCAAAATTAGTAATTGGGGGATTGGGTACATAGATATTAGAATGCGCTAGGCTACTAATGCTCTTCCCCTATCATTTTTCATTTAAAATATGGATTATCTTCTATTCATTATTTTATGAATAAAATTATGCAAAAAAAATATTATTAATACAAATACCAATTAATAGTTAATAGTTTTAAACTATAATTTTATTTCATTTCTTCACAAAATTGCCTTCTTATTTTTCTAACTTTTAGTAATATTTTTTTTTAAAGATTTTGATAGAAACATGTGAGCATACATAAATGTCAACATCTCTCTATCTCATGTCATTATCCTCACCAATTGTTCTCATAGTTATATATTTTAAAAGGTGCACAACTACTTAAAATAAAAATGCGTAAAAACACACAAAAAAATGTTTACAATTTTTAAACTTAAATATTAAATCAAATTAATTCAACAATAATAATTCAACATCATTTTATTATGAATTAAATTCTTCTAACATAAAAATATCCTATTATAAGTGGCAATAAACAATTATTGAAATGAAGGTTATCTTTTTTGTGTAAGAAGAAATTACCTCTAATATTGGCAATACCATAAACATATTATGCTACATTACATTTGTTAGTGGAATCATTTTTTTAGTAGTGTTATAAAAATAGACATCTCTAGCATATTTTAAACATACCTAAGCTAAAAAAGACAATATACATAATTCTAAAATGTTTTTTAACATTACATTAATTTATCATTTTTAAATTCAATTTTTTTCATATTCAAAATAATACTTAAAATAGCTAAAAACAATGATAAATATCGAACTAACAATAGAAGTGTATATTCTTGCCATGCACTAATGAACTAACATCAACAAAAATGAGAATGAGTATGAAGTTGTGAACCCACTAAAATGGACTCCACCTCCTACATACACAGTGAGCGCAAATTCTATATAATAGACTTTGATAGCTGCAAAAATATGAAATGAATGAAAAGTGGTGTATTAATTTTCCATCCTTATAATTAATTTCATTACAATTACAAGCGAAATTAAAATAAGAAAAAGTTTCTAGGGACAAATAAATCGACGAAGAACAAATGCGTAATTATAGTTGACTGTAAATTCTATTTTTGTAAAGAATATGGAATGCCTCTCGTTAGTGAACAAATTTTTCCTTTAGAAAGAAATGTAAATAATGACTCAATATACCCGGACGAAGGCACAAATTCCACCAATAGTTGGATGAGTTATTATTGGTGGATAACCCTCCTATGAATTAAGAGGTACAACTCCCTCATGAAAAGATATTCAATGAATTAGATAACAAAGCATTTCTTTAACCTGAAGATAGAAAAGGCTTCTCGACATTCATCCATAAACATGAAATGAATGTGTTTATAAGACTTGATAACTTAAACATGATGGAAAGAAGGTAGGAAGCCACAAGACTTGTTTGCTTAACGTTTCAAAATCATAGAGGAAAATGAGAGGGACTAGCATTCTATTCTTTGAACCATAAATAACAACGCAAGTATACATCTAAAATATGAAAGGAATTATAAAATGATTCATTTCAATCCATGAATTACATCCTCATACCACAAGATCTAATAAACACAACCTATTTTTATTATAAATGCATAACAGAAAACCACAAGATTGATCTATCCCTGCAAATACAATTGAAATACATAATATTAAGCTAATTCCCCTATCCCCTGTTACAATCAGAAAATGTATTTTCCCTTTCTATAGTAGCCTCAAGACTTGTGGGAAAAAGAAGACCCCCTGGCGAATGTTTATTTGGATATTTGAACTCTCCCAATCCTTGGTGGTCATTTTCAGTTATAATAATTGATTCTTAATACCTTAGGAAGTTTTATAGAATAACTTCATAACCATTTTCCTATAGACCTTATCATATGGCCTTTTAATAGAAAGCACATATAGGTGCTTGGCACATAACAATGCCTGATGTTGATAGCACCGGTCATAGTTGGTTATAATTGGGTTACATGTGCCTTGTCTTGCTCTTATCCCTAAATTATGTAGTGTGGGCCAATTGACATATGTCTTACTTTTTATCCACATCTAGCCGCTTGTCCAACCGGTGAATGCGAGCATCTACAATGTTGATGTCGTCTCCTCTACCGCGATAGAGACGTAGAGCTCAAATCTTATTACCACATGGGGCTCAAACATGATGTGAAATAGATTACTGATATTGACATTATGTGAAGTATTTCTCATTATAGTTTTGGGTTACCCAAAATATGATTGACTTGTTTCCAACATTTAAGGTAATGCCTGTGATCTCCAATCCTGTGTTGCCTTTATAGAAGAACTGTGAGGATTCCGATCTGCCTCATCAAAGCCGCGTGGTGAACTTGATATTCACAATCCTCTTCTTGAGTTTGAGTATACCAGGAAACATCAGAGAGGAACCTTGTGGATGAATACTGCTTGATTAATTGTCAGGCCCGAGTACTACAAATTTTTCTAGATTACATATCTATTGTAAAAGAATTGGGTCCTTTGAATGATTGGCATTTCATCAAACAGTTGATGACCAATCTGCACATATAACTTGTCTCCTTCCTTTGTGCCAACAGAAGTCTTCCATTGTCACTGTGATGCCTTTGCACCTTCGAGCCACAACTTGTCCTTTATGTGCCGACCGATGATTACTGTCATGGCTCCTTTGTGGTATGTCGAGATCCATCAACGTGACTATTTTATAAATTCAGAGATCAACTACCAGTGATGGAGCCAGTAGTATGTCTCATTGATCAGTCAATAATGCATAAATCGCATTGATTTTGTGATAGGAGAGAAAGTCGGTCACTTGTATATTTGGAATGTTCATTTGATCCACTTCTAATCCATAATCTCGTGTATGATTTATGGGAAAGACCACTAAGTGATGCTTGCTATACATCGGGATGCTCCTCCTCATTGCCACTCTTGTCTTGGTGAATTGATAGGTGCCCATCTGCCCGATGATGGATCTTGTGCCATCATGTCACTAAAAGAAATTGCCAACTGGCATGTGTAGTTTCAAATTATTACCCGACTTTGCATGTCAATCAGGACTAAAAAACCTCTTGACTTTGAGTTTGGTTATACAAGTATATCTTTAATCCATCGAATCTTCTCAAACCAAGATTTTCCCAATCAATGTATCTTTTTGGGAGCTTTCGAATGGGAAAGATGTGCCCTCTTTTAATTTAGTTGATTTCTTCAAATCATCATATGTCGAGGGTTGTAACCAGGTTGCATATGAGATGTTATGGGTGAAATAACTATGAGTTCTTTAGACGCCATTAAAGGTAGAGAAAAAATATTCATCCTTGATGTGAAGGTCACTTTCATCAATTTCACATACATTTGGATATTAGTCCCCTTCTTTAGTTGATGTCTCTGTTCACTTTGATTGAAGAAAGTACTTGAAATTTGGACTTTTAAGAACCAAAGAACATACCTCATCTTACACTTTCATCTTTTTAATTCCTTGGACTACCAAACTTTGAATAGTTAGGTTTGTACATTTGAACAAATGCAATTAACCAATATTTTGAACCCATAGATTCTAGATTTTCCATCTTGAACCCCAATTAGAGCTTGGGCTCTCAAAATTCGAAACTTAAATTGAAACTGCATGCTTGAACTATGGACTCCTAAACCATCATGAGCTAAGATGTTCATATATGCTCCTTTTATCATATAATATTGCACTTTTGTTCACTTTCTCCCACATGAATTCTTTATGAAAAAGACAATTTAGATATTTAGTGGAATTCATATTATTGTCCTCCATATATAGATTGAGAAACCTCCACTATTTGTATCACCCTGATTATTTTGAAGTGATGAACTCTGAATCTTTTGGATATTGCAATATGAAACTCTAAGAGAGGACTTGGCTAGACATGGAACTTTAAAATCTGCATTTTGAAAAGTGAACTTTGAACTTGTACTTTCAGACTTGCAAATCTGAACCATGTAACTGAGTTTTGAGGCATTCAAACTCTGCATCTTGGACTTAAGCTTTTGTACTGATGAACCTGTTATATGAACTTTGGAGTTGAAACTATGTATCTCAAACTTTGAACTTTGAACTTTGAGGTTCAAATTTCAAGTTCAACACAATCTTGGAACACCACCTCTTCACCAATTAAACTTTACAAAAGCATCGTTAGTAATAAAAACTCACTAAGAAACTGAAATGGTTTGAGAATTCCTTCTATGGCACTGATTCTGAAAAGTTTAAAACTTGGGTGCTGGAGGCAAGCCAACAGCTGGCTCTAACTGGGGATATGGGCCATGAGCAACATGAAGAATCCAACAATCTCTAGTAAAAGAGTAGTGCTCATCCATTGGGAAATAGAGTCATAGGGTAGGAAACAAAGAGGAGTTGCTTGCAGAGAGGGTAGAAAGAAATTGGACAACTACTAAAACAAAACCTAAAAGAGAAAATCTAGGTTGCATAATAATAATTAATAAAAGAATTGACTATTATATACCTAAAGTTTATCTTAAGTAAACTAGAGGTATTAAGGGACTTAACAATTAAATCAAAATGATTTATATAATAAGTGAAATAATGTATTACTCTAGCACCCCCCTTTAAGATAAACTTAGGGAGTAGGTAAAACCTAGAAACAACTACTGAAAATAGATGGAAATGGATCTTGTGCCATCATGTCACTGAAAGAAACTGCCTTCTCCATCAGTGTCCTATTCATTATCTCTACAACTCTATTTTGTTGCGGGGTGTAAGGAGTTGTCTTATGTCTCTCGATTCCTTGTTCTTTACAGAACTGTTCAAACTCTATGGAACAAAACTCACCACCATTATCAGTTCTCACATAGTTGATTCTTTTACCAGTCTGATTCTCCATGAGAGCCTTAAATTCCTTGAACCGACTGAAAACCTGTGTCTTAGGTTTCAGGAAATATATCCAAGTCCTTCAATTGTAATCATCTATAAATGATACAAAATATATAGAACTCGAGATCGAAGGAAATTTTACAGGACCAAATACATCAGAATGAATAAGATCTAAAAGTCCAGAAGACTTGTGAGAACTGGAGTAGAACTGAACATGATTTTTCTTACCATAAACACAGTGTTCACAGAAATTGAATTTGAGATTAAAATAATTTATCCCCTCAATGAGATTTTTAATTTTCAAGGTCCTAAGACCCTTCTCACCAATGTGGCCAAATCTCATATGCCACAACATTGTCTTTTCTGCAGGAATCTTTCCTTCCAAAGTGTTTGCACCCTTAGTTACACTTACTGCACTGCCATCAGAACCCATTGCCACAGTCTTCTTTACTGCTCATTCAGATGGTGGGGATGAAGTGATAGCCACTCTCTTCTTTGAAACAGAAGAACTATTGCACTGAGCATTGCATGCATCAAGTTGAAACAAAGTACCTATCCTAGTACCTTTAGCGAGCACCATGGAACCTCTCATCATCTTGCATCCATCTTTTGAAAAGACAACTTGCACACCTACATCATTCAACATACTTACAGATAATAGGTTTCGTGCCAAACCCAAAATGTGCATAACTCCGTTGATTCCCTTTACTCGTCCATCAGGAAATCTGATAGTGACCCTTCTGTGTCCAACTATCTTTAGGTGAGAATCATCACCCAAGTACACCTTTCCACCATAAAACTCTTCATATTTTGAGAACCAGTTTTGATGAGAGGTCATGTGAAAAGAAGCACCCGAGTCCACCAACCACACATCATCAGATGCATGGGCTGCCAAAGCTGCAATAAAAGCATGTCCATCTTCTTGAGATTTTTCAGAAGCTGAATCTGAGCCTTTCATTTTCTTCTTCAGTTCTTTGGAGTCCCTCCAGAAGTGCCCAGATTTATCATAGTTTTGAAATTTTGCCTTGGACTTTCTAGGAGTCTTAGAACTCCAACGGGATTTGGATCTGCCTTTCTTTGAATTATTGTAATTCTTCTTTCCTTTGTTGTTGGATCTCCCGTGAACAGCAAGGGCTTCCTTAGATGAATCGAAAGTCTTTCTTCACATCTCCTTAGATAGCAGCGAAGACACCACATCATCCATACAGAATGTGACTATAGTACTTCTGAGAGCCATCACAAGATGGTCCCATGAATCTGGTAAGGAACAAAGCAGGGTCATACATCGATCTTCCTCCTCGATCTTGGCACTGAATGATGCCAACTGCGCAATCAATAAATTGAATGTGTTGAGATGATCAATTATGTATCCACCTTCCTCCATTCTTAAAGAATACAAATTCTTTCTCAGGAACAACTTATTCACTAGAGATTTAGCCTGATAAATAGACCCAAGCTGTTTCCACAAAGAATTTGCAGTAGTCTCATCAAGAACATTTAGAAGAAAGGCATCTGCCAGATAGAGTCTAATGAGACCCTTAGCCTTCCGATCCTTGATCTCCCAATCTTCTTGAGATATCACTGCAGGTCTCACATCAAGTGAAGTAGCCTCCCATAGATCGTGGCCTTCAAGCATGTCTTCCATCTTGAGTTTCCACAACTCAAAATTAGTGCCATTAAATTTCTCCACCTCCATTCTACTGTATAAGGAACTTGCCATCTCAATCTACAAATAAGATTCAGAATTCTCTACGCAAAAAACTCCCACTCAACTTGAGATTAGCCCAAAAAAACCTACCCAACAACTAGGATCAAAAGTTGATTAGGCTCTGATACCACTTGTAAGGAAACTAAGGTGTGGAAACAACTTCCTACACTAATCTCTAAAGGAAAGTATTGTGCAAATTCTTTTAAATCCTTACAATTTCAGATTCGTTAACTACTTTAACAATGATAATGCAACCATATACCATGCATACAGAAAATATAAAATGACACAATGATTTACCCTAGGGAAAACCTTTCGGTAAAAAAACCCCAGCATTCAAAAACCTGCACAATGTATTATCTTCAACACAACGCTTACAACACACTTGCAATGTAAGTTCTTTTAGGAGAAAATCAATAATCAAAGACAAATCCAGTATCACCAAATCATACCAACAATACACTCTTTTTCCATTTATGTCTGCAACCCTAAAAATGCTTATATCATGCACTTTTCTTTTTAGGGAAACTTCCAAAGATAGCCATATTAAGGTTTTACCATTCTTTGAGAAAAGATTGTACAGTACTCAACTTTAAAAGATTGTACAGTACTCAACTTTATCAATTGCCTCATGTCATTGCATGTCTTCACCCATCATTGAAACTTCTAGAAATAGCTCTTACGTGTCATAGGAATCCATCATAACCATTTCAACCATGATCTCCTTACACACAATTCAAGATGCTGACACATAAAGTGGAGTGACACATCAACATGCCAACTAGACATGTACACTCACACTTAATTACATTATTTGCAAGAAAAACATTTTACAAAACAAATAATAAGAATAAGAATTATCCAAGGTTGAGACACCTTATTCCTAACATATCAGACATCAAGTATTTTTTCAACCAATGTGCTTCACACCTTGATTCAAAGAGGGGCATTTGTATACAACTAAAATTGTTCAAACCAATTCATAGTAAAAATCAATAAAATAAAAGACATTTTGAATTAATTAAAATCAATAAATCAAATAACTAGGTAATTGAATTAATTATTTAATTTCATAGTTCATCAATCATGGCTGAAGTAATTAATTCTTTTGAATTAATTAAATCGAAATATCCCTCACCCACAACTACATGATGAAAAATCACTCAACCAATGGGAATGAGCAAAGGAAGCACATGTATTGCAAAAAGGCTTTGCTATCTTGAACATTCAACCTTGAAAGATAATCTTGTCCACTCAAGGATCCTAATCATCCTTTGAACATGGTTATCTAAACTTACCCCTAGACCTTGGGAAATGATATAAATAGGAGGCATGTAATTAAATACAAATCTTGACTTTACAACCATTTTGTATCCACTTTCATATAGAGAATTCATATCACAGTCAATTTTGCATCCACTATCATTGGAGGCAAATTAGTAATTATATCTAGTTATATCATAATTGTGAATTCTCATAGAGATTTAGGAGGATTTGAGCATGAAGATTTGCTTTATTTCCATCATTTCATCATCTTAGATCATAAATATTCTCATTCTAGGGTTTCTCACTTGAGGATTTCTTTGCAGTTAGGAGCATTCTTTTAGTCCTTCTAGCTAGAGATCCATTATACACTCTCAATTGCTTTAATTTGAATGTTATTTAGCATACATCTTTTGAATTTAAATTTATAATTATTATGGAATTAATCTTTCATGTAGGTTTGAACACACACAAAGACAATATTTCAAAGGTGCTTAGAAAATTTTTCATATTGTTCACAAAACTACCTAAATAGACCCTACATCACTTCTAAACACAAAAACACACCTAATGAGGTCAAATGAGCCTTTTTACATGTTTACACACCATAGAATCCACATTTGCCAATGTTGTTACATTTGACATTATTTTTATATTTGACAATATTATGACCATAATTGCCAGATTGATCTACTACTCAATATGATTCCTAAGTTGAATCCAAAACCTTACAAATGGTCCATAGGACCTTATTTTAAGATATTAACATGGTAAAAAACATCAAAATGATCAAACTTGCCTTATGGAGGCATGACCACATTGGGTTCCCATGCACTAGAATCACATGTCCACCAAAGGTGGTTCAATCTCCATATGCAATTAAGTATAAGTTAGAATTCATAGAATTGATACACAAAGATCCATTGTAGTAAAAACCTATCACAAAAGCAAAGAATGGAGGCACAATAGAGAATGATTTGAAAGATGAAATATCATTCAGAGAGGAAATAATAAAATATAATGAGTTCAAACTTTATAAAGTTGATCAAAAACCTAAAAGGGAAAATCTCGGTTGCATAATTATAATTAATAAAATAATTGATTATTATATGCCTAAAGTTTATCTTAAGTAAACTAGAGATAATAAGTGATTTAATAATTAAAACAAAATAATTTAACTAATAAGTGAAATAATGTATTACTCTAACACCCCCCTTTAAGATAAACATAGGGAGTAGCTAGAACCTACAAACAACTACTGAGAATACTCAGAAATGGGTCCAAGCAACATGGTTTGATCATGTACCCAAGTACAAATAATCTTTGTAAAGAGGAGAAAAGGAGAAAAGTTACTGAGAGAAACCCGTCTCCAAAAAGAGATTAATAGTAACGAAGGACTGAAAAATCCTCCAAACTTGAGAATATCCCAAAAAATAAGATCAAGTGAAGAACATGAATAACATCACTGAAGCATGAAGCTGCAAACACTATTGAATAATAACTGTTGGAACCTCGAAAAAAAAAGGAACATGATAAAGTAGAGAAGACTGTAATCTACATGAGTGCCCTCAAATGACACTACTTGAATCAAGATGTCTAACAAAGGCAAGGATTGGAACTTGAAGATATAGATGGAAAAAGATACCAAAGTCTGAAGAGTTGATCAATACAAGGTGAAAGGTTTCTTAAAAAATAGGAATGAAAGAGTCTCCATATGGTAAATGATCCATCTCACCAAAATGCATAGGTACTCAGCCATTGCATCCACCTAGTACATAGGAAAAAACACTGAATACATAGCTCACTCCACTGAACCAAGGAAGCACTAGAACCAATAGGATATACCCCCATAACACTAAGTAGGGAGAGCCATGAGAGGTAAACTGAAACATACTGCAAACAAAAACTTCATGACAGAGAACCAAGAACATAGAAAGTGAAGAAGAAAGTACAAACACATATAAAGGATGGTATCAGGGAAGGATCACTCTCTTGACACACATCATGAGGCTAATGTTGTAGAATTAACACTCACTCGACAAAGGTAGATGAAAACAAAGAAAATATCAAATCCCCCAAGACACTTTATAATGTAGTATGAGTACAAACATGCACAAGATGTGCAAGATCCCAAGCATGCAATAGATGAAACTTTATCTTAGTGTGTTTTAAAAAAATAAAGGGTATAGAAATAGATGTATACAATTCTCAAGAATGGAAAAAAGCTGTAAGAACATGAGTAACAACTAAGAAGGAGTCATCCCATGCAAGGAAAATAATCTCAGGACCTGAAACATCCAAGATATTCACTAGATTACAAATTTTTTTTTGAATAAAATGTACCTAGAAAAGATTCTGGAATTGAGACCATACCAAAGGAAAGAGCACAAAAATATCTTTCCAACGATATATGAAAATTGAAAAACAGAGTTTGGATGAGCAAAATACATCTCCTAGGGTGCAAAAAGAACCCTGACTTTGACTAGAAAAATATCCCACAAAATGGGAAAATCAAGAAATGAAATCTCCATAAATAGCTAAGCCTTAGAACCATCTTTCTAATGATATCTCATTTGCCTAGGTGTCTCATATGAAAACTAGTATACAATGCATTATCCTATGTAATCTTAAGTATAATATAATTTGTTAATATTTAATTACACCAACAACATACCTAAATATGCCCCAATAATTGTGCACTCAAAATTGTTAGTGCTTATGGACAAATGTTTTAGAACTCATATATAAATGTCGTAGTAGTGGTGCACAACTAGGCCAATTATGAACAAAAAAATCCAAAAAAGCTAAAAAATGATTAGCTATCAAAATTGGCAATATTTATGAATAATTGTTTTAGTATTCATGCACAAATGTCCCACTAGTAATGAATAAATGGGTCAATTATGAAATAAAAATGGTTTTAAAATGATTGGCTATTGTAACATTTAAAAATTATTAATGGGTATTTAGTTATCATATTTTTTGGCTCCTTCAAAATTAGTAATTGGGGGATTGGGTGCATAGCTATTAGAATGCGCTAGGCTACTAATGCTCTTCCCCTATCATTTTTCATTTAAAATATGGATTATCTTCTATTCATTATTTTATGAATAAAATTATGCAAAAAAAATATTATTAATACAAATACCAATTAATAGTTAATAGTTTTTAAGTACAATTTTATTTCATTTCTTTACAAAATTGCCTTCTTATTTTTCTAACTTTTAGTAATATTTTTGTTTAAAGATTTTGATGGAAACATGTGAGCATACATAAACGTCAACATCTCTCTATCTCATGTCATTATCCTCACCAATTGTTCTCATGGTTATATATTTTAAAAGGTGCACAACTACTTAAAATAAAAATGTGTAAAAACACACAAAAAATGTTTATAATTTTTAAACTTAAATATTAAATCAAATTAATTAAACAATAATAATTCAACATCATTTTATTATGAATCAAATTCTTCTAACATAAAAATATTTTATTATAAGTGGCAATAAACAATTATTGAAAGGAAGGTTATCTTTTTTGCGTAAGAAGAAATTACCTCTAATATTGGCAATACCATAAACATATTATGCTGAATTACATTTGTTAGTGGAATCATTTTTTAAGTAGTGTTATAAAAATACACATCTCTAGCATATTTTAAACACACCTAAGCTACAAAAGACAATATACATAATTCTAAAATGTTTTTTAACATTACATTAATTTATCATTTTTAAATTCAATTTTTTTCATACTCAAAATAATACTTAAAATAGCTAAAAACAATGATAAATATAGAACTAAAAATACAAGTGTATATTCCTGCCAAGCACTAATGAACTAACATCAACAACAATGAGAATGAGTGTGAAGTTGTGAACCCACTAAAATGGACTCCACGTCCTGCATACACAGTGAGCGCAAATTCTATATAATAGACTTTGATAGCTGCAAAAATATGAAATGAATGAAAAGTGGTGTAGAAATTTGCCATCCTTATAATTAATTTCATTACAATTACAAGTGAAATTAAAATCAGAAAAAAGTTTCTAGGGACAAATCAATCGACGAACAACAAATGCATAATTATAGTTGACTGTAAATTCTATTTTTGTAAAGAATATAGAATGCCTCTTGTTAGTGAACAGATTTGTCCTTCAGAAAGAAATGTAAATAATGACTCAATATACCCGAACGAAGGCACAAATTCCAGCAACAGTTGGATGGGTTATGCAACTCCCTCATGAAAAGATATTCAATGAATTAGATAACAGACTGTATCTTTAACCTAAAGATACAAATGGCTTCTCGACATTCATCCATAAACATGAAATGAATGTGTTTATAAGACTTGATAACTTAAACAGGATGGAAAGAAGGCAGGAAGCCACAAGACTTGCCTACTTAACCTTTCAAAATCACAGAGGAAAATGAGAGGAACTAACATTCTATTCTGTAAACCATAAATGAAAATGCAAGTCTACATCTAAAATATGAAAGGAATTAACACATGATTCATTCCAATCCATGAATTACATCCTTAGACCACAAGATCTGATAAACAAAACCTATTTTTATTATAAACGCATAACATAAAACTACAAGATTGATCTATCCCTGCAAATACAATTGAAATACATAATATTAAGCTAATTCCCCTATCCCCTGTTACAATGAAAAAATGTATTTTCCCTTTCTCTAGCAGCCTCAAGACTTGTGGGAAAAGGAAGACCCCCTGGCGAATGTTTGTTTACATATTTCAACTCTGCCAATCCTTGGTGGTCATTTTCAGTTATAATAATTGATTCTTAATACATTATAAAGTTTTATAGAATAACTTCATAACCATTTTCCTATGGACCTTATCATATGACCTTTTAATAGAAAGCACATATAGGTGCTTGGCACATAACAATGCCTCATGTTGACAACACCGGTCATAGTTGGTTATAATTTGGTTACATGTCCCTTGTCTTCCTCTTATCCTTGAATTATGTAGTGCGGGCCAATTGACATATGTCTTACTTTTCATCCACATCTAGCCGCTTGTCCAACCGCTGAATGCGAGCATCTACAATGTTGATGTCGTCTCCTCTATTGCGACTGAGACGTAGAGCTCAAATCTTATTACCACACGGGGCTCAAACATGATGTGGAATAGATTATTGATATTAACATTATGTGAGGTATTTCTCATTATAGTTTTGGGTTACCCAAAATATGATTGACTTGTTTCCAATGCCCGTGATCTCCAATCCTGTGTTGCCTTTATAGAAGAAATATGAGGATTCTGATCTACCTCATCAAAGCTGTGTGGTGAACTTGATATTCAAAATCCTCTTCCTAAGTTTCTGCATATCGGGAAACATCAGATAGGAACCTTGTGGATGAATACTGCTTGATTAATTGTCAGGCCTGAGTACTACAAATTTTTCTAGATTACATATCTATTGTAAAAGAATTGGGTCCTTTGAATGATTGGAATTTTGTCAAACAATTCATGACCGATCTGCACATTTAACTTGTCTCCTTCCTTTGTGCAAACAAAAGTCTTCCATTGTCATTGTGATGCCTTTGCACCTTCGAGCCACAACTTGTCCTTTATGCGCCGACCGATGGTTACTATCGTGGCTCCTTTGTGGTATGTCAAGATTCATCAACGTGCCTGTTTTATAAATTTAGAGATCAACTACCAATGATGTAACCGATAGTATGTCTCATTGATCTGCCAATAATGCATAAATCACATTGATTTTGTGATAGGAGAGAAAGTCGGTCACTTATATATTTGGAATGTTCATTTAATCCACTTCTAATCCATAAGATCAGGTACAATTTATGGGAAAGACCACTAAGCGATGCTTGCTATAAATCAGGGTGCTCCTTCTCATTACCACACTTGTCTCGGTGAATTGATAGGTGCCCATCTGCCCAATGATTGATCTTGTGCCATCATGTCACTGAAAGAAACTACCAACTGGCATGTGTAGCTTCAAATTATTACCCGGCTTTGCATGTCAGTCGGGATAGAAAAACCTCTTGACTTTGAGTTTGGTTATACAAGTATATCTTTAATCCATTGAATCTTCTCAAACCAAGATTTTCCCAATCCATGTGTCTTTTTGGGAGCTTTCGAATGGGAAAGATGTGCCCTATTTTAATTTAGTTGATTTCTTCAAATCATCATATGTTCAGGGTTGTAACTGGGTTGCATATGAGATGTTATGGGCAAAATAACTATGAGTTCTTTAGAGGCCATTAAAGGCAGAGAAAAAATATTCATCCTTGATGTGAAGGTCACTTTCATCAATTTCACATACATTTGGATATCAGTCCCCTTCTTTAGTTGATGTCTCTGTTCACTTTGATTGAAGAAAGTACTTGAAATTTGGAGTTTTAAGAACCAAAGAACATACCTCATCTTACACTTTCATCTTTTTAATTCCTTGGGCTACCAAACTTTGAACAGTCAAGTTTGTACATTGGAACAAATGCAATCAACCAATATTTTGAACCCATAGATTTTGGATTTTCCATCTCGAACCCCAACTAGAGCTTGGGCTCTCAAACTTCAAAACTTCAATTGAAACTGCATGCTTGAACTATGGACTCCTGAACCATCATGAGCAAAGATGTTCCTATATGCTCCCTTTATCATATAATATTGTGCTTTTGTTCACTTTCTCCCACACGAAGTCTTTATGAAAAAGACAATTTAGATCTTTAGTGGAATTAATATTATTGTCCTCCATATATAGATTGAGCAATCTCCACTATTTGTATCACCCTGATTATTTTGAAGTGATGAACTTTGAATATTTTGGATATTAAAATTTAAAACTCTAAGAGAGGACTTGGCTAGACTTGGAACTTTAAAATCTGCATTTTGAAAAGTGAACTTTAAACTTGTACTTTCAGACTTGCAAATCTGAACCATGCAACTGAGTTTTGAGGCATTCAAACTCTGCATCTTGAACTTATGCTTTTGTACTGATGAATGTGTTATATGAACTTTGAAGTTGAAACTGTGTAACTCAAACTTTGAACTTTGAACTTTGAGGTTAAAATTTCAAGTTCAACACAATCTTTGAACACTGCCTCTTCACCAATTAAAATTTACAAAAGCATCGTTAGTAATAAAAACTCACTAAGAACCTAAAATGGTTTGAGAATTCCTTCTATGGCACTGATTCTCAAAAGTTTAAAACTTGGGTGCTGGAGGAAAGCCAACAACTGGCTCTAACTGGGGATATGGGCCATGAGCAACATGAAGAATCCAACAATCTCTGGTAAAAGAGTAGTGCTCATCCATTGGGAAATAGAGTCATAGGGCAGGAAACAAAGAGGAGTTGCTTGCAGAGAGGGCGGAAAGGAATAGGACAACTACTGAAACAAAACCTAAAAGGGAAAATCTAGGTTGCATAATGATAATTAATAAAAGAATTGATTATTATATGCCTAAAGTTTATCTTAAGTAAACTAGAGGTATTAAGTGACTTAATAATTAAATCAAAATGATTTAACTAATAAGAGAAATAATGTATTAGGGTAAAAGCACAATAATCTGTCACCCCTAAGGACAATTTTGAGTGCTCATTCGTGTCATACTCGGCCGAGTCAAACTCGGCCCAGTCTAACTCGGCCGAGTTTACGTGGCACCGAATGGCGCCTACGTGGCCAAGTTGGCTCATGTTCGAGCCAATGGGAGGAAAAGTAGGACTCGGCCGAGTCCCACTCGGCTGAGTCTACCTAGGTGGCATGCCATGTGGCAACTTCCCCTCCAAAAACACACCAAATCAACAAGTTCTCACTTCTGCTGGTTTTTTGTCCATTGAAACTTAACAATGTCAAAAAACTAAAAGTACCCTTTTGTAGATCTCAAAATTACGATTCTTGACATATAATTTTTATATTATTTTGATTACATTACATTGAAGAAATTTGTTAAAAGATGCATGTAGGTTATTAAAGCTTTTGGAAGTCGTTGATTCGGAAAATGTAAAAAAATAGTAAATCAATTCAAAAAAAATTTAAAATTATAGATAACACTAGAGAGGAGAGTCC
>MU227808.1:3460863-3508997 GCA_018584345.1 Thuja plicata | reverse complement strand
TATTCATGCAAAAATGTCCCACTAGTAATGAACAAATGGGTCAATTATGAACTAAAAAAGGTTTTAAAATGATTGGTGATTGTTACATTTAAAACTTATTAATGGGCATTTAGTTATCATATTTTTTGGCTCCTTCAAAATTAGTAATTGTGGGATTGGGTACATAGCTATTAGAATGTGCTAGGCTACTAATGCTCTTCCGCTATCATTTTCCATTTAAAATATGGAATGTCATCTATTCATTATTTTATGAATAAAATTATGCAAAAAAAGTATTATTAATACAAATACCAATTAATAGTTAATAGTTTTTAACTACAATTTTATTTCATTTCTTTACAAAATGTCCTTCTTATTTTTCTAACTTTTAGTAATAAATATGTTTTAAGATTTTTATGGAAACATGTGATCATACATAAATGTCAAGATCTCTCTATCTCATGTCATTATCCTCACCAATTGTTCTCATGGTTATATATTTTAAAAGGTGCACAACTACTTAAAATAAAAATGCGCATTAAAAAACACAAAAAAATGTTTAAATTTTTTTAACTTAAATACTAAATCAAATTAATTAAACAATAATAATTCAACATCATTATTATAAGCTGTGACTTCACTCAAGAAATTTGGAAATGGGCTCTAGGAAAATTAGGGTGGAGTGGTCCCTTACACACTTCATTATAGTTGATCCTTCAACAGTGGCCCCTATTGCATCAAGAATCCTTCTTTTCTATCCTCTGGAGAGTTATCCCTGCAGCAGTAGTCTGGTGCATATGGTGGGAGAGGAACAAGAGGACCTTTACGAAACAAGTCTCCTCGATGAGTGTGCTGTGTAATTTGGTGGAGAAATACATCTTAGAAATGGTTAACACTCATGTGTCAAAGATGAAAACTATATCATCGACCTTTACTTCCTTTGACAACTTAATATTATCAAGTTGGCCTCAAATTTTTATTCCATTTACAGGAGTCCTAATTGGGAATATGCCAAAGCACCAATTGCATAAAGACATTAAATGGACTCCACTAGACTCCAATCAAATCAAATTAAATTTTGATGGACCAAGTAAAGGCAATCCAGGAAGAAATGGTGTGGGTTTTTTTTCTGAGAAAGCAAGATAAGTCTATTTTATTAGCTACATATTGTAATTTTCTGGAAGGAACTAATAACATGGCCGAAGATCGAGCACTCTTGTGTGGGATTAGGAAATTTGGATAGCAAATTTGGGGGTTGAGTGTAATAAGGTTGATTGGGAGAGAGATTTTGTACAAGTCCAATCGTCAAAATTACCAGATTACTTAAAGGTAGAATGTGATATTCGACTTGACAGAGAAACTTCAAGTGGACGTCGTAGGGGAATAATTGTTCACATCTGGCTAATTTAGGTAATTAGATGTCAGCACAAAGAATGCAAAGCATGGTAAATACATTGGTGGCATCCCAATCTATGAGTATTTACTTTGTCACATGTGTAACGGAAAAATTTCGATCAAGGATTAAAAGTACCTTAATGCGATATGAGGTGTAGATCCATAAGATTTCATTTGTGTCAAGAAGGACAAAAATAAGGATAAATATCCTTTATAAATGTCATAAGTATAACAGAGCTAAGTCCTGAGATTTCCAGAATCTGAAACACATGTGGTTATTAATCCAGATAAGTCATGTTTTCCTCCTCAGCATGACACATACGCTCATCTAGTACTATTTATCCTCCCAAAGACTATTCATTTCTATCAGCTTATTCTGAGCTATCTCAAAATTGGGTTAATTTGGAGGAGTAAATGGATTATAGGGAGTTAAATTTGAGAGTGTCCCTAAGGATACAACAATGGGGACACCCTATATCAGGCCCATATTTGGGTCGTTAGATGAACATTGTGTTTAAGCCCCTCCTAATTCCAATAATTGATGCTATCAGAGGCATAATAGGAGATGGTATCTTGATCCTGGACGCTCCTTGAAATCTTCTACACACCCAGGTGGTTTCGGTTTTTCTCTCGAACTGGTATGACATGGTGCTGGACTTTGACATTTTCTTCTGAATGACCAACAAGATTCTGAAAAAGGATTTTTCTAAGTTGAAGAGCTGCAAGAAGTGATTAATAGATACCAGTTGAGGTCGTCCATGGCTTGGGTCAGGGGCCTCTTCCACCCGGCAGACCTGGACAATAAAAAAGAAATAGTCCACCTCTATGATATACTAAAGTTGTCATTACAGGGTCGGGATATCCAACATCTAAGAAAAGAAATCATAAATTTTATGGATATTTTTCCAAGTGGAATGGCCACAAATTCCTTCTTATTGCTCGACAGGTTTTCAATTGTGTTAGCTTTCATTGATGATGATCCAAGTGCCACATCTCTAGCAGCGTCCACTTCATAAGCACTATCGACCACATCCATTAGCGACAGGGCACCGGCAAAGCACAAAATGAAAGGTTAAGATTTTGTCTGTGCTGGTTTCAATTTTAGATTTTGGGGCTCTCCTCCTACCTGGAATGGTAGTGTTTTTTGAAGGAAGAAGACTAGCTGAAATCTCAGGGGTTAAGATGTAATGTTTCAATCATTTTTCTTATAGCATATTGGAAACGGGCATTAGGAGTTTTAGATTATGTCTTTTTGGCCTTTATTGGCTCTTGGTTTTATATGTAAATGTAAGTAATGGCAAGGAAGGAGGGTTTTCTTGACCCATTTCTTTCCCTCCTGAGCCTTTGAAACAGGGTATTTAATAAAAAATTTAATGGTTCTGCCATTTCTGCCATAAAAAAAAAATAATAATTCAACATCATTTTATTATGAATTAAATTCTTCTAACATAAAATTATTCTATTATAAGTGGCAATAAACAATTAATGAAATGAAGGTTATATTTTTTGTGTAAGAAGAAATTACCTCTAATATTGGAAATACCATAAACATATGCTAAATTACATTTGTTAGTGGATTCATTTTTTTAGTAGTGTTATAAAAATAGACATCTCTGGTATATCTTAAACATACCTAAGCTACAAAAGACAATATACATAATTCTAAAATGTCTTTTAACATTACATTAATTTATCATTTTTAAATTCAATTTTTTTTCATATTCAAAATAATACTTAAAATAGCTAAAAACAATGACAAATATACAACTACCTAACCATCTCGGAGGATAAGAATCGAAGAGCTTCCCCTATTCTGAACAAAACCCCTTCTCTATAGACTCATGACATGGGGAAGGACCAGGATAATTATTTTTGTTGTTACATGGCAGAACAGGGCAGGATAATTGGCTGGAGGGAAGTCAATGTTAAGACGGAAAAAATGGGAATAACAAGAGAAATTATTAACCCAAAGGTCCTAGAGGGAGAGAGCGGCTGAATAAAGTTGGATGAGCTCATTGACCCATCTATGGTGGTGCTCAGCGATAATACTAGGGAGTTTGACATGAATCTGCTCAATAACACCAGAAACAACATGCTTGACAACTATAGGACTATCAAGTGACTTTTCCATGAGGTGGAAGATCTCAAAAAAAGGGTTAAGGATGCCAATAAGGCCAACATGGATAGTGATGCAGAGGAATAGAGTAACCTGAGTGCCTGGGTCAAGAAGATGGAGGATAACATGACTAGGGTTGAAGCTACCCTAAACAAGATTGTAGAACAAAGCTACAACACCATGAAAGCATCCAACGAGCACACTAATACTTACATTGACAAGCTAGAGGAAAAATTCAAGGGGAAGGATGCGGCCAGAATGGTTGTGGATTCTGACCAGGAGCCTAATCAAGGTCCGGGCAAGAGAACCTGAGCTTGAACCAAGAAGAGCAAGGACAAGGAGATGGAGAAGGACATCCAGAAAATGAAGGACTCGACGGCCAACATGGAGTTGATGGAGACTAAGGCTACCACTCTTTTAGTGGACCTTTCTTGAGGTTCCGTGGCTTTTTCTACTGTCTCTAGTTTAAATTTGCATTTTTAGATGCTTAGCGTGTCTTTTTGCTCTGGCTTTTTGGCTTGTTCTACCTTTTGTTCCATTTTGTTTTAATCTGCTTACTGTGTTATCTTTATTTACTTTGTTTTGGGTTTTAGGAACCCTGTAAAACCTATTTTACTTAATCAAAAACAACACTAGTGTATATTCCTGCCATGCACCAAAAAAAATAACAAATGCATAATTATAGTTGACAGTAAATTCTATTTTTACAACACTTTTTTTAAAATGATATGCAAAACTGCACAAGCAATTCTCCTAAACAAAAAACCATAATATAGAAGAAAAACTCATAAAAATGAGCTCTAAGGAATTGAAGCTCAATCCAGTGGTTTATAAAAGACACATATTAAATTCATTCTCTAATGTAGATGAGAGTTGGCTACAAGTTTTTTGATAGACAGGTGAACTGAGAGAGGCGTGAAGCAACACATTTGATAGAAAATTAATTAACATTTTTCAACACTCCTCATATTGTAAGTATTCATGTGCAAAACACAAACTCTTGGAAGCCATAGACATGCATATCCTATCTTTAGAAATCATAATTTTAGTTTATGTAGTTGATTTCAAACAAATTATTGATTTTAATCCTGAAGATCAAGATCCTCCCTCTGCAGCCACTGCTTTGGCTACATGAGGTTTTTTTTATAAATAGTTGTTTTATGTGTTTCCAGCCTTGGGCCGTGTGACTCTCGCGGGGTGACTTTTTCCCCCTACCCTTTTTTTGTAAATATGTACTTTATATATTTTAATTCATTCTAAAGGACATGTTCATAAAAAAATATTAGAAACTAAAAAAATTTAAAACCACACAATATAACTTAATTAATATCTAAAATTAGTTCTTCCATCTTATTAGTACTTTCTTTAAGTGATGATTAATAAGGAATGTAAAAGAGTTGTCAGCTTCAACTTTTGCATTTTGGCGGAAAGTTCTTTCAAATACAACAGGAGACCCTTCAATTTTTCCCATTACATTTTTTCCATATCATAACATTAGAGAATTTATGCCAATCTTTTTGCATGCAAATCAGCTGGAAAACTAGAAACAATATGAAGCAAAATTCAAACTAAGGTTTGAGAATGATTGAGGTGGACAACATTTATTCCTACCATCAATATTTATTTGAATTCAACCCTAGCGTTTGGAATGGTTGACACACATCGTTTCATATTCCTAACATCACCTCTATAGATATGCAATATACAATGTATTAATTGCCTTCCCATGTGTTTGCATGTAATGAAATTAAGTAACGAGTTGGTATTCACTATTGCAATGTCTTCTTATTTGTGTCACATAATGGAATTTGGAAGGGTTTATGTTGTCGTGCTGGTGTTGAGGAATTCGAAAGGGTTCTTTTTTTCTGACACTGTTATTCTGGATGACCTCCTATAGGGTATGAATGCCACTATAGGGTTACACCTCTCAGCCTAATAATTCTAAAGTATGTCTTTTAGCATTATATTAATTCATCATTTTTTAAATTAAATATTTTCCATATTCAAAATAATAATTAAAATAGCTAAAAACAATGATAATTATAGAACTAATAGGACTAGTGTATACTCCTACCATGCACTAATGAACTAACATCAGCAACAATGACAGTAAATGTGAACCCACTAAAATGGACTTCAATAGCAGCAAAAATATGAAATGAATGAAAAGCAGTGTAGATATTTGTCATCCTTATAATTAATTTCATTACAATTACAATTGAACTTAAAATCAAAAACAAAGATTCTATTATAATTTTTCTCTTATATAGAAGTCTTAGACAAATCAATGGACAACCGAAAAAATTGTACAGTCATAATTATAGTTGACTGTAAATTCTATTTTTAGAACACTTTTTTTATTTATATACAAAAATACACAAGCAATTCTCCTCTGAAAAATACCATAATATAGAAGAAAAACCCATAAAAATGAGCTCTAAGGAATTGAAGCTCAATCCATTGGTTTATAAAGAAATACATATTAAATTCATTCTCTAATGTAGATTGAAGTTGGCTAAGATATTTCTGATGGACAAGTGAACTCAGATAGGCATGAACCAACACATTTGATAGATAATTAATTTACATTTTCAAACACTCCTCGTATTGTAACTATTCATGCAAAACACAAACTCTTAGAAGCGATAGACATACATATCCTATATTTTGAATTTCTATTACAAAAACATGCAGTTGATTTCAGACAAGTTAATGAATTTAGAAATTATTAGAAACTTAAAAAAAATAAAACCCCACAATATCATTTAATCAACATCTACAATTAATTCATCCAATTAGTACTTTCTTAACTGGTGATTGATTCATCATCTTATTATAAAGTAAAACAGATTGCATTCTTAATCTTACAAAGACAAAGAGAGGACAATCCAAGTCCCATACGATACTCAAACTTACTCCTGCAACTCACTATCTGTACAAGGGATCCCAACGCTTTCTTTAACTATCACTATGAAGTATCAACTCAGAATTTTCTGCACAAGAAAATGCCTTTAATTTTTTATTGTAAAATAAAATAAAAATAGCTGAAAATAATGACAATTATGGAACTAACAGCAAAAGAAAAAAAAACAGTATATCACAGAGTGTATCCAACATTGTTTTTTAATAATATTGTTACATCAGTATATCTTTCATTTCTTGCTATTGTCTCTCATTCAAATGATAGATAGAGTAAACAATACAAACTTTAATGTAAAAAAATATTCTAATCCATAAACTATAGGATTTAAAAACAGAATATTTCTACTATAGACTATATATCAGCAAACAAATAAATAACTTTGCTGCCATGAACTGTATCGACAACAATAAGAGTGAATGTAAACCCACTAAAATGGTGAGTGCAAATCCTAAATAATAGACTTCACTTCACTTGCTGCCAGGCTTTGGTAGTAAGTTGAGGTTGAAATGAACAAAACAATATTGACCGCGTTTTATCCGGGTATTGTGGAATGCATTGCCAAAACCTTTCCTTCAGATGAAACGCAATTCCTTCAAAAGAATAATGAATAGAGCGGCTAAAACACAAATAATCTCCCACAACAACACAGTGGTCGTAAACTCCCCCCATTCTCAACATGTGAGGGAAATAGACTTGTGGAAGCCGCGCAAACTCCCTCCACTTCCAATTAAGAAACTCCTCAAACAACTCCATTATAATCGCACCTTTTAACTGATCGGAATTGGCGAATACGAGTAGAAGGAAGAAGCCATATGCAGCCGCTTCAACAAGGAAGGTGCCATCCTCAAGAAAGTAGGCAGGTAAGGGAGGAATTGTTACCTGCCTCATCAAACTCTCTCCAATCTCGTACCCCACAATAGCTGTAGGCAGGTTTGCCCGAAAGGAAAGAACGCCATTAATACACGTAATCATCGTAAGTGGGTGAACCGTACGGTCGATTTGCATTCGCAACTCATACTTAATCCTCCACGAATCCCCAGAATAATGATGGATTGGGAGAACATAATCTTCGCTGCGGAAGCTTTGCAAGCGGGATACCAAATAGGGCTCATCGCTGCTTCCTCGCCAGGGTATAATTCCCATTACCGCCTCTCTCCCCTCAATTTCTATCTTTGCAATAACATTCGTGAGCGGATTACAAGTATATGTACCTGCCTTATCATATACTAAAATCAGCCCCAGCTTTGCACTTGAAATGTTGAAATCAAAGTAGGGTTTCTTTTGGAGTAGAGGAGTGGGGAGGAAAGAGAGATGGATCTTCCTTCATTTGCGTGCTGAGAAACAGAATGCCATCAAATACATTTCATCGGTGTAGTATGTACCGTCCAGAAGCAGCCACGGATTGCTTTTAGGCAATGAATTCGTAAAACTGCGTGAGGTTAAAATCGAATTCCATTCATTGCAAACAAGGCGAGAGAGGGCGATTGAGTTCAATGTAAGCTTTTCAAAAATGTACTTCTTTATATGGCGAGGCAACTCAGAGAGACCCAACTCCAACTGCTCTCCCTCTTCCTCTCTTTCCCCTTCTCCTTCTCCTTCCACTCCACGAATAATTTCTCCCTCCATTATTTTAGCAACTCACACTTTGAAACTTTTCTATATTGTGTATTCTTGATTCTCTATTCGCGATTACTTCCTCTTATATCTGTTTGTGGAGGAGAGCTGTGGTTATAGTTGGAACAGCCAACATGGGGAAAGCAAGAATGCAAATAAAAATGGTTAATTAAGATTAAAAGTATAAAGATTAAAAAACTAATACTATTTATTAATACGTATTCGATTGTGTATGGAAATTTTACCATAAGCTAAATCCACATATTCTATATATATCAGATTCCACTATCCATTTAAATATTTGTGTGGTGCAATTTCCCAATCCACGGCTCAACCTGCTCAAAAGGGCATGCAAGACGATCACACCAATCGTGATTGTTCTTGTTGATACTGCAAAAAAAGGTTGTTTTTCTTGTTGATACTGCAAAAAAAAGGTTGTTTTTCTTGTTGATACTGCAAAAAAAGGTTGTTTTTCTTGTTGATACTGCAAAAAAAAAAAGGTTGTTTGTAGATCAAAAATCAAATATAAAGTCATATAAAGTCCAGAAATCGAATAGTCAATTGAAAAAACTGAGAAAAAACAAAGAATGAAAGTGGAAAAATGAGAAAAATTTGACTATTAAAAGAAAATTATGAAATTAAAAAAAAATCTCTACGCGATAATAGAAAAGCGACGAACGTGTTCCTACGGGCATCACATACCGGGAGTATTTTTACAGACAATCATGGAGAGTTTGAGCAGGATTTTTGGTTGTCTTTGTCGTAGATTTTTTTTTTCCTATGAAGCATCATATATCAAAACTACAATATCCACGGAGAAGTTCACAGTTTTAGTCTATCACCATCAACCAAAAAAATATCCATAGTCAATCTGATTTCAATGTCAGTACACCAGCGCCTCATATATATATATATATATATATATATATATATATATATATATGAAACATGAAATTAACAGGCTGCATCATATAAGGATTGATTCTATCTTCCCTCCTGGTGAGGGACCCAAGCTGTCCAGTCACCCTCCATCAAAACCAGAACCTTGTTCTCCTCGATGTGTTGCCTCTAAGACTGCTGCACCATCTCTGCCACAGGTATATCGCCTAGCACTGCTGCTAGTGCTACAGCCCAGACAACGTTGTTCCTTGCCTGCCTTTCTTTCCTCTTATGCTCTCTCACTTCAACCATAAAGTTGTGAAGGGCCACCTCAAAGGGAGTATGCTCTTCAGACTTCCTAGACCATGTATATCCATGAGACACCTCCCAGTAATCCAGCCGCACCATGCCATCCTTGAACAGGTCCGCTAGCTTGGTCTTCTTGATCTTTATTACTACAGTAGCCTGCATAGCAATATTATGAAATGTAAGCCTTCGGAGAGACTCCGTAAGCAGCCTAGATTTATCACCAAAAACATTATCATTGCATAATTTCCAAATGTTCCACAGAACTAGTGTAGAGAAGAAAGAAAAGAAATCATTACGTGTAGAGAAGAAAGAAAAGAAATCGTTACTGACTTTTCTAATCCCATCAATATGCCCAAAAACAATCTCATGCATAGAAATATTACAGCCAATGTCAATGCCAAAAAACTTCCAGATTTCTGTAAAAATACAATTGAAAAAGACATGTTTCACCGATTCAAGGACTTTACATATTGTACAAAGACTCACATCTCCACTAGGGATCCTAAATGCCAGCCTGTGTAGCAAAAATCTCCATTTCAAGCACTTGACTTTTGGTTCAGAAAAGGATGTCCAAAGGGCCAAAAAAATCTTACTCCAGGCACCATTGGAAAGTTGAAAGCCCCAGCAGTTATTAACATGGGAGAATATATCATAGCCAACATTAAGGGAAGAGTATATTTGTTTGGCTTTGATGCGGGAAAGGAGGGAGTCGTCTTTCCACTTATATGACAAGAAGGCCTCACTATCAACAACACAATCCTTAGGTAGATGCAAGGGGGAGGAGGCTTCTTTGAGAACATAATAAGTACGGTATTGAGACTAATATGTGAGGTTGAATTCAAGCATCAATCAGTCCATTGTGGGAGATCATCATTCGGAAGTACAACTGCAAGTAGAAAAATCCCTCTGTCCGCCCAAGTCTTAGTAATCCCTCTGTCCGCCCAAGTCTTAGTAGAGCAGCCCTGTAAGAGAGCAAGTGGTTTATCATGGTACTTCAACCCCCACCAAATTGATCTACTACCACAAACTTGTCCACTGGCCATCAACACCCCTTTCTCCTCAGCCAGATGCTTCACACTTTCCCACCCTTTCCATATAGCTTGAAAAAACGAAGAACCCTTCACCTTAAAATCCACATCCCCAGCTAATATGTCATTGGGCTGAAGGCCCTTCCACCATTTTCCTTTCGTTGGGGTACCCCTGATGATGTTGTTCCTAACCAGAATTTTCCATGCTTCATCCCGGTAAGAGACTTCACAATCACTACTACATAAAGGGGGTTTAAAGACAATATTTTAGACAAATTTTAAGTGAATTGTCTTAGCTTGAGACAAAATAAAACTTGTGTATTGTCTTAAAATTGTCTTTAAACGCATGTCTCAAATTATTGTCTTAATAAAATGTCTTATAAAGAGAATAAAAAACATCAATATCATTGTCTCTCAAGAAACAATTTTGTTATTGTCTCTTGAAAGACAATTTTATTAGTCACTCTAGAAACAATTTTATTTGTCTCTAAAGAGACTATGGCTATAATAAAACAACATATTATCTCTACAAAGACATAAATGTCACTTTTCTTTCTCTAGAGAAAATATAAAATAATAAATTTTAAAAGAAAGCTCATTATTTGGATTAAAAAAAATATTGTTAAATACAAACTACAAAACATGTAAGGGCACGATGCAATTGAACCACCATCATCCTACTTGTAAAGCAGGTGCTCTTCCATTGAGCTAGAACCCTTTAAAAAATAACGATACCCTCTAATATCTTGAGTCTCAAAACACATTTTGGTTTAATAGTGAGTTTTAAGTCTAAATTATACCATTTTAAGTCTGAATTATACCATTTGGGTCATTAAATCTCTCTACCAACCATAGGTTTTCTACCCTAATGATCTCAAGAATAAAAAATGAAGTGATGTTTTCTTCCCATCAACCCCTTTGATATCTACCAGTTTGAGTAGACTATCAAGCTGAAAATCTTGAGCTTCACCATGGAAGGTACTAACATTCATGTGATTAGCTATCTTTAAAAAAGATTCCAGCAACTTGAGAAACACGTGACATCTTAGTTCTTTGCATGCCAACTGTATAACAAAGAGTAATAGAAAATACCACCAACTTGTTGACTTCCTTATTTATATGGAACTACCTCTTTTGGTGCATTTGTATATGTATGTTAAAAGAAAAAAAAAAAAGACAAACCTCTAATGTCTCCAGTGAGTTTTGAATGCAAGCTACTTCCTCTAATGTCTTCATGACCAAGTTTTTAAATATCACCATTATATTCCTTTAGTCTTTCTTCTTCTCTAGTTGGTGTCATCTTTACCAACATCTCCAAAAGCTTTGTAGTTAGGCCTTTTTATATTGAAAACAATCCTATACCATTTAAATTGCATCAAAATTGTCAAATGCCTATCTTTGCCAATTTCCTTGGGATATGCTTATCCCATGCTTACACCAAAAATGCAGCTTTTTATAGGGGAAATTTTCAACCATGTAAAATATAAATGACAGTTTACAGAAAAAAAAAAATTTCAACAAAAGATAACTTTGAAATATGATTTTTAGCATCACTAATGATAATGAACAAGTTAGAAATGGAAGGAAGGAATCACAAACCCTCATGCTGATCAAATCATAATAATGGTAATAAAGATGGACATCCAATGAAGAAAGGTTAGTGGGGATTTTGGATAAGCACATAGCTTGAAGCTCAGGACTCAATATTGTATTGTAGGACTCACTCTTTCATATTTATCCTAGTTAAAGGAATATGCCAAGTCTGATCCCTCATGGACTGTGCCCAATTATGGAAACAAAATGTTTGTGTCATATCAATTAAAATAGGACCCCAAAAAAATATAATCCTAAAAAATTAGTAAGTTCACATTACCTAAAGCATTTAGCCCCTTGAAGAAATCAAACCCTTCACTAACACTTGAATTCAAAATCCCAAGACCTCTCTCTGATCTAGGATACTCTTCAAATGCACGCCCATTTCCAAAAAATTTCCAATGCATATTGTATAACAACAATCCAACTACACCGAAGTTACTATAGAAACAACCACAACTGAAATAACATTTACTTTCCCCTTGTCACTTTTCTTCATGTACTTTGGAATAGGTGCATTGAAATTGAATGCAGGGGAAGATAGCTCATGATCAGTGGGTGGGGGAGTTGTAAAGGATGGCCCTAGAGGTAAGAAGGGTACACTATTATTATCATTTTTGTTTCCCCCACTATTATAATATGAGGGGGCTTTGCATTTAGTGAAGGAGCATCTGCAACTACTCTCAGTCTTTCTTGCAATCCCAACAGAGTTCTGACTGTATCCAAAGGCCACTTAAGCTGATTTGGATTTTCATCTTCTCCTGAAACCCCCTGGATCCCAATCTGCACATAATCATGAACAAGATATTATTCATAAATAGTATTAATAACCTCTCCTCTACAAACCCAAGTGTAAGGAAACACTAATTTCATCAGACATACTGCCAATTTGACATGATGAGTACCCATTTCAGTATAATTCTCATCCATAATGCCAAAATTGTTCACTGCCTTATCATCATCCTTTTGCGCAAATACAGACCTTATAAATTTCTAGTGTTGTCAAGAAATATCTGTTCACATTGATTTGGCAATATAGAGGGTTCACAAGTGGCTTCAAACTTAGATGTATTGATCATATGTCATCCATTGTTGTGTAGGGAGATATTTTTTTCTTCACCCACTTTGATAATCTTGTACCATTCAATATGAAAAATACATTTCCTAAAAGACATAAAATCAAGCCTTATAATATCTTCTAACAATCCATAATAGCAAAGTGTGCTTGTGATTGGTTGCCTATTATTTGCATGTGAATGGCATTCCACCTCGAATGATTCTGAAACTCCACAATCATAAGTTTTTCTATTTTCATCAACTTTTCTAATGTAAAAAATGATGACCAAAATTCCACAATCCTTTGTAATATGTTACCTAAATTCATATAAATATTAACTAAACAGATTGAACCATGAAATTCATTGTCTTAAGGAAATCCTCCTCCATATATATCTTAATATTACCATGAGGAGAGGCAGCCCAATGGGAGTTGTTGTCCCTCAAAAAGGATCATGCTTCTTCATGCTTCCTTCATTTATGGACTATAGTAACTAACCATCACTGTTGTAATAATGATTGTTATTTAGTATATGTTTGCCTCCATTGATCCATGTTCTCACTGAATTATTTTTTTTGTCTCTTATACTCTTCCATCAACCTGGAATTTTATGCCTTTTCTTGAAGTTGTGACCGTTTTTTTTATGATAAGGGTCATTTCTTAACTTCATCATTGCCTTTCCAAACTAATCAATGTTTGTGATAAGGCACATGGCCATTTGGATGGATTGTTGTTTTTGCCTGATTGATCTATCCCACTATTTAATTTCCACTTCTATCCTCTTCCCATGATTAGAGTTTCTGATTTGTATTCTTTTATGTTGTGCATTTGATCGAGATGCACCATCTTGTCATTGGGCCCCTTTAAGTTTCTAATTTTTTTTTTTATCCTTGTAGAAGAAGATATTGACAAGACTGTAGTTCCAGACTTCATTGTCACATTTTTTGGTCACTTTTTATCTCTAATTTCACATGTGAACTTTGTTGAAGGTTCATCCCAAGAAAGAAAAATAACAAAAAATGTTGTTAATACCTTTTTATCTGTTACCATCTATTGTTCATTTTGCATTCCCATATGTGTTTTTTATGCTTTACTGCACTTCCCAAACTATTTATGCTCTATCACAAATAGATTATTGTATTGTAACCCACTCACCCCTCTTCCAGGTGCCAAACAACCTAATGTAGTTTACACCTTGGCGAAGAAATATTAAATCCAAGAATAGGTAGTGTGAGTGGGGCCATCTGCTATAGAGCTTAGTGATCTTCATAGAGAAAGGTTGTAAACTCCTAGTTTCTCTATCAATTACTATGACCAGAGAAAGGTGAGAATACTTTAGCTATAAATATCTGGGTTCAGTACATTAATTTGAATATATATTCTGTCCTAAAATTCAAAGTTGGAAATTCCTTGGAATTAAAAATTATAGAAGACTAATGGTTCAGTAAGTTGGAGAGAACTAGGAGGAATAATATTTTGAATCATATTAATGAAATTGTTTATACTAATTATTAGTTAAGCAGGGTTTAACACTAGATATTGTGAAACTCAGTGCCTGAGAAAACAATACCATGACAAGTATATTTTTTTTCAGAACTGAAAGCTACAAAATAAGACAGATCAAATAAAGTGGGCATTTTCAACTACTGGTGATGCAAGTCATTATAGCAACCAACCGAATTCTAGAGTTTTTGTCATGATCTGTTGGAAGTGGTGACAGTTCTGAGAGGGGGGTGAATCAGAACAGAATAAATTTAACAAGAATTACTGTAAGTTCTAACTTCAAACTTCTTAAATGACAGATTCATAAGCTGTAGAAAATGAATAACATGGAAAGTAATCACTCACAAAACAAGACAATATTTTTGCCGAGTGGAAAACCTTCAAAACCTTACGATTTTGTCACAGGGAGAAAAACCACTCCTATTGAACCTGTACTTTTATTGAGAAATTACCCTCTTCATACAATAGCAACTACAACTGCCTTCCTGGGCTATAGCTCTTCACTTCTTTCTTCCAATAAATCTTTGTCAATACAGTTTATATATATAACTGTATGCACTTCATAGCACATACACTTTATACATATAAACTACTCAAGATGTTCTTTCAATGATCTTCATTTCAGAGAAAAGCTTCTTTTTTTTTCACACCCTTTACATCTGCATCTTCCCTTTTATCAATAGGAAGTATACATAATACAATTTCAAAGATATTTCCAAGAGCGGTTACAATAGACATTGCAACTGTTTACAATATCAGTTCACATAAACCGATTTTCAAATAAAAGAACTGTTTAGAATAATTTCATAAAACCCTTCACAAAAGTTCCTAAAGAAAAAAATAGAGAATATTTTGCTCAAGAACCGAACTCAATTGAGTTGTTCCCAACTTAACCGTTACACAACTGAACTATGTAACTAACAGTCGTAACCACAAACTTGTTACAAATAAAATGCAAGCACTACACAGAATTTTATCAAGTGTCGAAATGACACAAATTCCTTTCACATCGCTATCCAACTATCAAACCAATATTAAAGCTGAAAGTTAAGAAGATTTTTTGCAGCGACCCTTTTCATGAATCATTTGAAGAAATTGTGAATAGAACAACATATTCACATAACAAGTGCTGCTATAAAAATGCCTCAGATATATGCATAAAAAATACCTTGTCATTTTCCAATAACGACTGTTCTTTATCAGAGAAGAACTTGCTAAAGATGCATACCTGTTGACAGAAAACCAAACTGACACCGAACCATAAGAAGACTTTCATATTTGGTATCTAGTCAAAACCACTGAAGACCAAATGCTCAGAGAGATTTTCAACATAACAAACAAAGAACATTTTAGCCATCGAACCATATCATGATAAAATAGAGCAAAAGTATCCTTCTGATTGATAAAAATAGAGCAAGATTATCCCTCTCAAATCATACAACAAGTACCTTTATTTAAGATGCAACGATACCATAAAAAATTGGTATTAATCAGTTCCTTGAACAAAGATGAGAAACATATCAAAAACCCACAATCTCAAAGTCAACATAGTGTCACCAAAAGCTCAAAGTAGTAATCATGGCGGCGTCCACAGTTAGGTCAAGAAGAAAATGATACCCTTGCAAATCCTCTTGGCAATAATGATCAAAAAGTCCTAAATGAAATTTCAAATAAGTTTCACGTCCACCATGCATAAAGGACACGTGGAAAAAATAGAGCCAAGTGTGACCGACAACATAATAGCTGAATAATAAAGACAGCCAGTGCATCAAGGACACAAATGAAGACCACAATCTCCCCCATTTGTCCTTGAGGCAAAATTCACCAAATACCTGAATCTGGAACCAATACTCATGTGCAATCAGAATTCACTGAAGTAATCAATCTGAATACAATAGACAATAGAACTAGGAATAATATAGAATCAAACTGTACTAGAATGTTCTGAAAGCAACTGAAGTATAGAATCAACTGAAACATGAAACATAACTTCTCCCCCAATTTTCATCAAGGACAAAAAATACTACTAGAAAAGACCAAAATAGACTGTGAAAAGGAAGCAACAACCTCGCACAGACTCCCCCACAAGGGAAAAACTTAGTGCAGCAGAGAAAGAGAAACAACACCCAACTAAGCGCGGAGTTGTTCAAAAGAAACCCGGGGAAGAGCGCTAGTAAAAATATCTGCCACTTGTGCTTGAGTAGGAACATAAATCAACTTGAACTCATTTGCAAGTACATGATCACACAAAAAATGAAGTTTGATGGCCACATGTTTGCTGCGTGAGTGCATAATGGGATTTTTACTTAACTGAATAGCACTCATATTATCACACATGATAGAAATAGGTTTAGAAATCTGAATACCAAGATTTGATAACTGATATGTCATCCAAATTAACTGAGTACAGCAAGTTGTAGCAGCAGCGTACTCAAACTCACTAGTAGATAAAGTGACACAGTCCTGTTTCTTACTATGCCAGGCAACCAAACGATTACCTAAGAAAAATACAGCACCACTAGTGCTCTTTTTATCATCTGATCCACCCCAATTTGAGTCTGTATACCCGAGCAAAGTGAAGTCATCATCATGTGGATACCATAAACCAAAATCAAGAGTACCTTGAATGTACTTAAAAATTCATGTAACAGCATTAAGATGAGATTGTTTGGGAGTAGATTGAAAATGAGACACCAGACAAACAGCTTGCATCAGATCAGGTCTAGATGTTGTAAGATATAATAGATTACCAATCATAGATCTGTAATAAGTTTGATCCACTGGTGGTGAATCATCATCTTTAACAAGTTTGCACCCTATTTCCATAGGTGTGCTAACAGGTCTACAATCTGTCATATTAAGTTTCTTAATCATTTCTTTGGCATATTTTGATTGAGACAAGAATAAACCATGCTCAAGCTGTATTACTTGTAAACCAAGAAAGAATGTCAATTCACCCAAAAGAGACATTTAAAATTCAAATTCCATGATATCAGAAAATGCTTTGACAATGCATCAATAGTTGACCCAAAAATAATATCATCTACATAAACTTCCACAGCTAAGATATCTCCATTAACATTTTTAATATATAAAGTGTTGTCTACACTTCCACGTGTAAAACCATTCGCTGTAAGATGCTTACCTAGTCTGGAATACCAAGCTCGAGGAGCTTGTTTTAAGCCATATAATGCCTTTTTAAGATGATATACATAATCTGGTTTATCAGATGACTCAAACCCTTCTGGCTGTTCCATATAGACTTCTTCATCAAGATAACCATTTAAAAAGGCAGCTTTAATATCCATTTGATAAACAGTGAACTTTTTGTAACTAGCATATGCAAGAAAGATTCTAATAGATTCTAACCTTGCAATTGGTGCAAAAGTCTCACAAAAATCAATACCTTCCTATTGAGCATAACCTTTACACACAAACCTGGCTTTATTTCTTACTACTTTTCCATCTTCATTTAGTTTATTTCTAAAAATCCATTTCCCACCTATAACATTCTTGTTATCAGGTCTAGGGACAAGTTCCCATGTTTGATTTTTCTCAATCTGGTTTATTTCATCTTTCATAGCATTCATCCAGCAAGGTTCTGTCAAGGCTTCAGTCACAGTTTTTGGTTCAAAGTCTGATAGCAGACAAAAATGTTCTGCAATGTGAGCATGTTCATCAATTTTGGCTTTTCTTCTAGTTAGAATTCCTCCCTCTACAGCTCCAATGACTTGAGACTCAGGATGTCTTTTTGCTATGATTCTTGAAGGAGTCTTTAAAAGAATTTTTGATTCTGGAGAACTTGAACAATGTTCTTGATCAGTATGATCAGAAATTTCTTGACTATCATTATCAATCTTATGATGTTCACAAGGCACATGTTGTCTTCTTTGCAAAGACTCTTCTTCAACACAACTTTCAGTGTTATTGTTTAATAAAGAGATTTCATCAAAAATCACATTAATTGCTTCAATGACTTTATTCAACCTTGTATTATAACATTTGAAAGCTTTACTTTGCGTAGAGTATCCCAGAAAAATACCCTCATCAGACCTGGAATTAAAACTGTCCAACAAATCATTGTCCTTTTTAATAAAACATTTACAGCCAAAAATTTTTAAGTTCTTAACATTAGTAGTTTTTCCATGCCAAAGTTCATAAGGAGTATATGCTGTTCTTACTCTGATTTGAGCCCTGTTAAGAGTATATACAGCTGTATGAATAGCTTCTTTCCAGAACTTATTAGGTAGTTTTGCTTCATTCAACATAGTTCTAGCCATTTCTTTAACTGTCCTATTTTTCCTTTCCACAACACCATTTTGTTGTGGTGTACGAGTAGTTGAAAACTGTCTCTTAATACCATGTTTTTCACAATATTCTATGAATTCTCCACCTCTGTCAGACCATAAGCACTTCAAATTTAGATTTTTTTCCCTTTCAACCATTTTTCTAAATATTTTGAAGCATGCAAAAGCTTCAGATTTATGTTTCAAGAAAGTTACCCAAACCATCCTTGAATAATCATCTACAAATAACATGAAATATCTTTCACCATTTAGGGATGGAGTTTTAGTTGGACCACAAAGATCAGTATGAACAATTTCTAGAGGTCTATTAGACAAGTACTCTTTTGTTTTAAAAGATTGTCTGGTTTGTTTACCTTTGACACATTCTTCACAAACTTTAGCTGGTTTGCTAATTAGAGGTAAGCCTCTAACCTTTTTGTTCTTGCTGATCCTAGCAAGATTGTCGAAGTTTAAGTGACCCAATCTCTTATGCCATAACTAGTTTTCTTCTACTTGACTTACAAGACAAGTATTAATCAGTGAAGATTCCTTAACAGTAGTATCAATTAGGTTATACAAATTTCCTCCTGTTCTTAAACCACTAGCAACAACTTTGTTCTTACTTTTGATAGAACATCCTTTAGCATTAAAATAAATTGAATATCCACTGTCACAAATCTGACTAACACTTAGAAGATTGTGTTTTAATCCTTCTACATAATAGACATCATGAATGGGTGTATCTGTATTAAGAACTATTGAACCACGACCAGTGATATAAGCACCTGAGTTATCTCCAAACCGAACAAATCCTCCATCAAAATATTCTAAAACTTTAAACTTGCTTTTACAGCTAGTCATATGATGAGAACAGCCGCTGTCCAAAACCCAAGTAGCAGGTTTATGGGCAAACAAAGCTGTTTCAATAATCAGGGACTTTTCAATGGGTTTCCATACTTGTTTAGATTTTAAATGAAGTTTACACTGATTAGCAAAGTGTCCATAGTGAAAACATTTGAAACATCTGATTAGGTTCTTGAAACCATACCTTTGTCTGTTCATCTTACAGTTGAATGCTTTATGACCAAAAATATTGCAGTTGAAACAATAACCTTTGAAATAACTCAAACTTTGATTTGAAGTCTTTCCTTTAACATTTAATTCAGCTTGTTCAATCTGATTTTGTAACAGAGCCAGTTTCTTGTCCTTTTCAACAAGAGATTGTTTTTTATTTTCAATAAGCTGGTTTGTTGTTTCTAAATCAATTTTCAATATTTTATTCTCTTTTTCAAATTATAATATCAATTTCTTTTGCTTCTTCAGTTCTTGCAAAGAACAAAGAAGTTCTTTTTCAAGATCAATATCTTCATCTGAATCAGATGAAGATTCTGATTTTTTAGGCACATTGATAATTTCAGCCATGAATAATACTTCTCCTTCTTCTTCAGAATCATTTGATTCTTCACTAGAGTCTTCTTTTGACAAAAGACTCTTCTTTTTAAAGTTCTTGAACCTCTAATTCTGATTCCAAGGTTTCCTTCTTGAAATTTTTTTAGTTTTCTCATTATTATCATCTTGATCAGCATAAGGACATTTTGCAGCAAAGTGTCCTAATTGACAACAACTAAAACACTTAGGTTTTCCTTGATATTTCTTTCTCATTTTTCTGACTAACAATGCTTCTAGGGCACTTGTTAAATCTGTATCACTTTCATCTAGTTTCTCAGCCTTAAAGGCTGTTTCTTTCGATGTAGAAGCAGCTTGATTGCTGATTCTCATCTCATATGCAGTCAAGGTTCCTTGCAACTGATGTAAGGTCATTTTAGAAAAATGTTTCTTTTCTTCTAAGGTAGAGATCTTAGTTTCAAATTTAGGTAGAACAGTTCTAACTACCTTTGAAATGATATCATGTTCTTCAATAGTCTCTCCTAAACCCCTTCTAGCATTTACTACTTCATTAATACGTAAAAAATAAGCAGCTATATTTTCATCCTCATTCATCTTCAAATTATCAAACTGAGTTTTTAACGTTATCAATTTTGATTCCTTTACTTTCTCATCACCTTGATAAATGGTTTCTAACTTATCCCAGATGTCATTTGCAGATTTACAGTACATAACTTTAGCAAACACATCTTTAGTAAGACCACAAAGAATAGCAAATTTTGCTCTTTTGTCAAGTTCATATTTGGTTTTTTCATCAAGATCTGTAGGTACAACATTAGGAACAGTATACTTTTTTCCAACTACTTCCCACATATTGATATCTAAAGAATTAATGAAAGCTTTCATTCTCACTTTCCAAAAAACATAATCACTGCCATCAAACAATGGAGCTCTACTAAGAGAAGCTCCCTCAGCTTGTGCCATTTTCCAACTACCCCTGGATAATCCCTATAAGTAGACCTAGTAAGGGACCCTCACTCTGATACCACTTGTTGGAAGTGGTGACAGTTCTGAGAGGGGGGTGAATCAAAAAAGAATAAATTTAACAAGAATTACTACAAGTTCTAACTTCAAACTTCTTAAATGACAAATTCATAAGATGTAGAAAATGAATAACATGGAAAGTAATCACTTACAAAACAAGACAATATTTTTGCTGACTGGAAAACCTTCAAAACCTTACGGTTTTGGCACAGGGAGAAAAACCACTCCTATTGAACCTGTACTTTTATTGAGCAATAACCCTCTTCATACAATAGCAGCTACAACTACCTTCCTGGGCTATAGCCCTTCACTTCTTTCTTCCAATAAATCTTTGTCAATACAGTTTATATATATAACTGTATGCATTTCACAACACATACACTTTATACATATAAACTATTCAAGATGTTCTTTCAATGATCTTCATTTCAGAGAAAAGTTTCTTTTTTTTTCACACCCTTTACATCTGCATCTTCCCTTTTATCAATAGGAAGTATACATAATACAATTTCAAAGATATTTCCAAGAGCGGTTACAACAGACGTTGCAACTATTTACAATATCAGTTCACATAAACTGATTTTCAAATAAAAGAACTGTTTAGAATAATTTCATAAAACCCTTCACAAAAGTTCCTGAAGAAAAAAATAGAGAATATTTTGCTCAAGAACCGAACTCAATCGAGTTGTTCCCAAATTAACCGTTACACAACTGAACTGTGTAACTAACAGTCGTAACCACAAACTTTTTACAAATAAAATGCAAGCACTGCACAAAATTTTATGAAGTGTCAAAATGACACAAATTCCTTTCACATCGCTATCCAACTATCAAACCAATATTAAAGCTGAAATTTAAGAAGATTTTTTGCAGCGACCCTTTTCATGAATCATTTGAAGAAATTGTGAATAGAACAACATATTCACATAACAAGTGCTGCTATAAAAATGCCTCAGATATATGCATAAAAAATACCTTGTCATTTTCCAATAACGACTATTCTTTATCAGAGAAGAACTTGCTAAAGATGCATACCTGTTGACAGAAAACCAAACTGACACCGAACCATAAGAAGACTGTCATATTTGGTATCCAGTCGAAACGACCGAAGACCAAATGCTCAGAGAGATTTTCAACATAACAAGCAAAGCACATTTTAGCCATCGAACCATATCATGATAAAATAGAGAAAAAGTATCCTTCTGATCGATAAAAATAGAGCAAGATTATCCCTCTCAAATCATACAACAAGTACCTTTATTTAAGATGCAACAATACCATAAAAAATTGGTATTAATCAGTTCCTTGAACAGAGATGAGAAACATATCAAAACCCCACAATCTCAAAGTCAACATAGTGTCACCAAAAGCTCAAAGTAGTAATCATGGCGGCGTCCACAGTTAGGTCAAGAAGAAAATGATACCCTTTCAAATCCTCTTGGCGATAATGATCAAAAAGTCCTAAATGAAATTTCAAATAAGTTTCACGTCCACCATGCATAAAGGACATGTGGAAAAAATAGAGCCAAGTGTGACCGACAACATAACAGCTGAATAATAAAGACAGCCAGTGCATCAAGGACACAAATGAAGACAACAATGATCATCATGGTTACCCCATGAGATGGTAAAATTTTCTCACCTTATACTCGAATGTGATTCTTGAGATGTCAAAAATAGATCCTTAAAGCTGCCTTTGAAATCCTTGAAGTTTGTCTTGTCAAGCTTGCAACTATTCTTTATTTTATTCAAATATTGTTCTTTAAGTTTTGACATAAAAAAAAGGAACTTTACAATGGTATACTCATTTTGAGCTCCTCATCTGTGCCCATGAAAGTAGACTTCTTTTGCAGCTATCCTAAAGACAAGAACGAATCATAGTATCTAATGACAATTGATACAAATAATGATGGAATGGACTGAAATAATCCTTATTAAAAAATCATATGGTATGCCCTTCAACATTCTAAATTGAAATACGTGCACAATGACACCATGATTTCTCTTCTCTTCAAGATGCAATAATTTTTTTTTTTTTTTTTTTATGGAAACAACCGGATTACATAGATATCGGCATCTCTGCCATTACATAGCTGATTACAACATTACGAGTAAGCATACATCTAAACCAGAAGTCATCCTTTGGCTAAGCTGCCACGTGCAGGGGGATCCAGTCCATCAAAGTCACCCAGGGGTCAAACCTGGCCCAAACGCGCCTCCGGGGGTTTGAACCTTGGTGGATGGCAATGTCATACCATCATCCTCACCAATTGTGCCCAACCAATTGAGCTACAACCCTTTGGCTCTTCAAGATGCAATAATTTTTTGGTAATACAAATCTAGCAAATTTCATGTTGCAGAGCTTATAGAAGACTATTACAAATTAGATGAAATAGATGTAATAGAATTATTGTTAAAAGCCTACTAACATAGGGATATATTGAATTTATTTTTCATGTAAATGCTAAATATAAAACTAAACCTCATAAGCTAGTTCTGGGCCTAAGACTTCTCTGAAATAGACGAGTAAGCTTCAAATTGATAGATTTAGGGACCAAATTCTTTACTATCGTATATGAATTGCAATTGACTTGCTAAGGGTGTGGGAATTTAAAACTAATCTCAAGAGAAGTATTCAACTTGAAAAGTTTCTGGGTCTTACCAAGTGAAACAATTCGGTGCTTGAAAATATTTGCTTTTCATAATATAAGGATATTGATATGGAAATTGTGTAATTGTTAGGGTGAAAAGTTTCAACTTGATGGATATAGAGACCTTGTTATCCAGAATGAATCGATTGGGTCCTAAGATGTTTTATTGCACATTGAGAGGCCCAATAATATTTACAGATTTTAGTTGGTCCTATGATGAGAATCTGATGCAAGTTCAATAAATCTGACTCTTGAATGCAGAGTGGAAATGAGGGATGAAGGTGTCTTTCAAAAAATGCTTGTGCTAGATATGATAGAGAATAATATGACTAGTTTGAGGCATAAATATTACAAAATTTGTACTTAATGATAACATTATACAAAATTTCAACTCACTCAGTCACGAGAATTTCTTTGATAGTAGGAACATTATTTTGAAAATAAAAATAAATATATTGTGTACTAGCCAACAAAAAAAATATGATATCTTAGACTGGCATCTCACCCAGACAATATTTATGGAGAGTAAAGGGTGGAATGGTCTGCCATTAGCCGGCATCTACAGTGGATATGAAAAATGGTCATTGCAAATTTTGAAACTTTATAGCAGAAGCTATATGAAAGATCCTTTCAAATTAATGAATTGAATTGAAATTATTGAGGGAAAACTAGTTCGATAGTAAGACATTTAATCAACATTGTCTTTGACATCAAGCAATATAAATATTAGATAAATGTATAATATTACTATTTACAAAAATTTTAAAAAAATAAAGCATATAACAAAATAGCATCATCAAGAAATCTTCTCTAAATTTGTAAGAACACAATCTTTTGCCCGAAAAAGAAAAATAATAGCCTCTATCAATTTTCTCTAAGTTAATAAATAGAAAAGAAAAATAAATTAATATTACCCATACAAAAAATGTAGTTAAGTATAGAGCTCATTAACTCCAAGTAAACCTTGACTATTTGAAAAAGCTCAAAGTAAACTTAACATTCAAAAAATTTCAACCCATCCAAAACAAATTTAGAACAGATAAGCATATCTTATTCCAAATGAGAATCTTAAGTCAAACTTTGTGCTTCTTCTCTGGCCAAGAGTTTTTCCCTGTCCTTTATTTTTCCTTAGACTTGGTGCCCATTATGTCATTGGCCCATTATCGTCGGTACTCGTCAAACATGTCAGTGAAGTTGGTCTGCAATGGAAGTGCAAATCAAATTGTATATGATTCAAATTCAAATTTATTAAATTTTCAACATTACTTAAAAATATGCATTAAAAAACACATGTTCCCAATTGTTTGCACACCTTTATTGCATCCAAAATCCTGATAAATTCCAACTTGTCTTCATTCTTCACAGATTTCAAGCAAAGTGCACCAACATTTTTATTTTGTACAATCTTAACACAATAATAAAAAAAATTGTAATCTTAGAAAATCATTTTTCTCAGATGAACACATCATATAGAAGAAAAAATCCTAGAATCACTATCAAGAAATTAATCATTATAAACACATACAGTTCAAAGTCATGTGTTCCCCTTGACAATGCAATAAGGAACGTTCATTTTCCTACAAAGTGTAGGAAGCCATACTACAAGCTCTGTAGGATCAACATCATGTGCAATAAGCACAAACTCAACTTTTCTATGAATGCAACAAAATATTTGTTTTCATGACTACGGACAATGAAATAAATAATTGAATTACTTAATATAAAAATCAAACCTCTTCATGGCTAGAAATTAAAATTGATCTTGCAAAAAAACTTGATTATTTGCAAAAGACAAAAGCCTATAGCATAAAACCAACAAAACCTGTTCAATATGATAAGTTACATGATTGATACCATATTTCACAACAACAGGCTTCTTGACTTCAATAAGTTTTCCTTCTGCCTTTTCCTGAGCCTTTTTCAAAAGGCTCTCCTTTTTGGCATGTTTGTCTTCTCACATGTATTTTAGGAGCATCTTGAACAAGATTGATGCTACATGCAGAACATGAAATGTAAAATCAACACTATAGATGCATAAAATGCAAGATTTACAGAAAAAAATGACTCCACGAAAAATAATAATCATGCATTAGATGCTTTGTTTTAGAAATATAGTGAAAAGTATAGTAGCATTCCGCTTGAAAACCCGAATACATTTTATAAGTCCCATCAAAGAAAAAATGAAAAGGAGTCGAGCACACAACAAGATTCTTTGTTAAGGGTTTTGGGGAACTGGTAGAGAGTGGGGGGGGACCTTGAGGTTCTCCTTGAGAATGCATTGCTGATATTGGATGTGGATTATCTTTGGCCATTTAACAAATCTCTGCATATCCTTCATGGGAGGCAGTGCTCCTCCAATCCCAAACTACTTCTATTTCTTCTCGAACAAAGGGTTGACTACCTTGGCCACCTTTTTGGAAGCTACTAGGGGCTTCACCGCTCTCTTTGGAGCCTCTACTGAATCAATCATCCCTATAACATGTTGGTTGTATTTCCAGTCCTAGTGTTTTCCCTAAAATTTTGATGTCCTCATGACTGAAAGTTGCCCAAATTTTGAAAGTATGTCCAAAATTGCAAAATCCCTGAGAAAGTTCCATGTTTTTATGTCAAAATCAAGAGAAATGGTAAAAAACCCTATGTCTTAAGTTTCATTGTATGAAAAATGTCAAAAGCCCTAGAACTGTTAATCAGGTTTATATTTTCAAGTTACCTTTATGAAAGCTTAGGTCATGTAATAAGTCATGTGCCTTTTAAGATTAGTCACCTAGTCTCCTAATACCAAATGAATATTCCATTTTATTACGAGACGTAGTGATTCACCTTAGTCGGGTTGGCTCTGAGAGAAAATAATATTCTTTTAAAAGTCATGAGACTTAGCGATTTCTTTCAGTCGCGAAGTCTCCAAGTAATATTTACCTTTTAAATATTTTATGGCAACATGGAGACAAACGCTTTGGTCACGATGTTGCGGAACATATCATGGGTTAAGGCAAAGTGTCTCATGACTTGGATTTTCCACAGTCGTGCAATCTCCAGATAAGATCAAGTTAAGTGATGAGTTAGAAAAAAATGAGTCACAAGGTCTCTGGATATGAAGTGAGTTAAGTTAAAAGATCAGAGACTTAGCGACAACCACAAGATTAAAATGAGATCAACGGTAGTCATGGAGTTGCTCATAAGATTTGATAAGTGAATGTTTATTCAGTGACCTAGAGACAAGCAATAAAGATGAGACACATGTTCGAAATGTATAAGATTGAAGCTTCAGTCGCGTGGTCTCTAGATGAAAAGGCTAAGTCAAATTTCTTATGGCGACTTAGAGACTATAAAAATAAATGTCATATTGAACTATAGTCACTAAGTCTCCATAAGTATATTAAGGTTCATAATAAATAATGAGGATTTTAATGTCAGTCGTCAGATGCAAACTAAGAAGGATCTACGGTGGTCACAAGGTCTCATATTAAATTCTGAGTTAAGAAATTTTTTCAGCGACTTGGATTCCTTCAATTGCGAGGTCGCTAGAAGTGAACCACAGTTAAAGAAAAATGAAGAAAGGCTCGTTGATGCCAGGTCTCAGAAAGAAACTAAGGTTAAGGGATTTGTTAAGTGATAAGGAGACAATGAATAGTCGTGTGGTCACTAGATAAGAAAAATGATAGTTAAGGCGTAAAAAGGGTAAAGGTAGTTGTTGACATGGCATTTCTGGAATCATTGGCCAATAGGAATGTAGAGAATTAATGACTACATGGGAAAAGTAGCTAAGATGTCTAAAAAAGATCCAATTATATCAAAGGTGATTCTTTTCAAATTTTATAAGGTTTTTATTGTGAATGCACTCATTTGAATTGGATTTCCCATCACACTCAGAGGCTACGACTAGGAATTGGATTAATGACATAGTATGCAAAATTGAAGGTAAAAGTAATTGATTTTACAATAATGAGTTGTGTACCTTGTATAATTTTGCCATAAAAGGATGGTATCATTGCTTATTCTTATTTACCTTGCATTTAGAATTCTAGAGTGAAAGAATTTGCTAGGTTTTTTGTGTCCAAAAGAGAAGTGTTAATTTAGTGAAGTTGGTTGAACTCAAAGTGATTTTTCTAGGATTTTAGTGCTTTTGAATTGTCTTTTATGCGTTCTAGAGGAGGAATAGGGTTTTTGAGAATAGATTTGTTTCAATATCAGTGAAAAGAAGAAGAAAACAAAATAGAATAGAATAGAATTGAGCAAAATGAATAGAGCGGTCAGCGTAGCTTCCACCAGTGCAAAAAATGATGATGTTGATGAAGATGCTAAAGGAAAGAGAAACTATTCTGATGAGTTTCTGAAGCTACTGCCTAGTTCCACTCAAAACAAGAAGGTGAATGCAGATATTCTATCAGATGAGTATGCAGACATAAGAGATGCCAAAACTCCAGGGACCACATGTTTTTCTCTTTTCAATTACTTTTACAAAAACTGTGATAAAGCTATGACTATTTCAAACCCTTGGAATTGTGGATTGGCTAGGTTGTTAGTCCCTGCTGTATTTGTAGATGTATACCTATTCCTAGGACTAGCACACCACTATGATCCATTAACAAAAAAAATTAAAAAGAATGATGGAACTTTGTTGCTAGCCTTAAATAGAAATTCTTTCATGCAATCTTTTGGCTTATACAACACAATGTCCACTGAGATTAACAACCCTAGACAGGAGGAAAGGTATAGGCTACAGTCTGGAGTTGTTAGAACTCAATTGACGAGGCACATCCTTAGTGAGGGCAGAGACCATATTGCCCCTATACCAGGAACTGCACCTTACTGCTACAAGGATTTAAATTTCTATATAAAATACATTGCATATGCCCTACACAGAGTGCTGGGAAAGGATGGAGGAGCTGTGAGAATAGGTGTTGGGATTCTCATGATGGTCTTAGACTTAGAGGATGTATACTCTAGTACCAGCTATGACTACATTCACTATATCATCAATAGGCTACATGAAGGATTTGTAGCCATTCAAAAGAAGGAGAAGGAACCTAAATTCCTGCATTATTTAATCCTGATGCATCTATTGTTGCATTTAAATTATAATATTATGGATTTGCCAATTCTAAACCCTCAGCAGTTATATTACAACTAGCCCAACTCTATCCAGTTTTGGATTAAAATTTGGAATTTCACTTCCAAAGACTGTGACTTTTGTGGATTTGAGAATTGGGTAGTTTACCCATTGATGCAAAGTTTAGGAGTGAACAAAACTAGGCTCCTAGTGAAGGTGTTACAACTGCTAAGACCCTGTCAGTATGTAAACAAATGGGAGGGAGACCATAACTGGGGTGACTTCTATTTGGAGAGCTATTTTACAATGATTAGAGTCTATGGATGTTCTCATCCCCCTCATATTTTACCATATCATGTACCAACCRGAATTGYTGTAATGGAATTCATTTGGCAGCTTATGTTAACTGATAATGAATACCTTGCACCTCATAGGAAGGGGACATTTACCCCTAGACAATTCAAGATATATCAATTTACAATTGGCAAGAAGTCCATTGAATTAGTGTGCAACTGGCTGAATGGTTACAAGATTGGTGTTTCCTTATACATGTATATTGATACAGATGGTTTCATTGCAGGAGCTAAGAAACTCCTTACTCCACCATTGCTAACACTTATCTATATGGTGAATGTGTGGAGGAAGATGCTACAAGAAATATTATTGATCAAGTGGAGGTGAAGCTGAGAAGAGAAAAAATCCAAGAACTCTTAGACTTGGAGAGACAAGTGAAGAGAAGAGGAGTGGCATTCAGGGGGTTCTTCCCTAATTTGCCTTATTTTGATAGAATTGAAGCTATGTTGAACAATCATCATACTTTATGTGAACAATTGGAGAATCACCTGGATGTGAAAGGAAAAGTGCAAGAAGAGCCAGAACACTCTGATTTAGAGTATGAGGAGGATAGTGATGAATGATATTCAATTTGAGGCCCACCTCCAATGGATCAACCACCACAGAGCAGTGAACAAGCAATGATAGTAGGTGAAATGATCACCATTGATTTAACCAAGGAAACAGAGCTGGAGAGTACAGATGAGCCTACCCTTAAGAGGTAGAAGATTGATCTTGGTCAGTCTTCTCATGCTCAAATTTATGAGAGAAGAGAAAGGAAAAAAGATAGGGTAAGTGCTCTTATTCCTGGGAATAGGGCCTATAATAATAATTTGAGAAAACAAATAAGAAGAGGGATAAAATTGCAGCAAGAAGTGGAAGAGGACATAGAGTTGCCTCTGAAAACATGTATAGATGAGAGACTGATCCATTAGCAGCAGTTTTTAAAGGATGACAATTTCATAAAAATTGATGAATTCAAGGATTTCCTTAGATGGCTTAAGCAAAAACAAATCAAAGAGAAGTTGAGATTAGCTAGTGAGGAAGCAGTGACAAATGAGGCTCTCTTAGCTCTACAAACATATTATCCTAAAATTGAGGATATTACTCTTGAAGAAGCTGAGAAATTAGTTTTGGATAGTGGAATGTTGCTTGCTGAAGGCTGGGATTTAGCCTCGGCATTTATAATAGACCAAATAAGAAAGAAACTAGACCTAAAGATGAAAACTAAGGTCCAAATTGGTGATATGATCAAAGGATTCAGATATAGTCAAAAATTCCAAGCATTTTCCATGTGGAGTCTATGTCCTAGAGACCAGAAGCCCCAATTGTTAAATAGTCAAGAGAGTATGGTGGGGAACCAAATGGTGTGGTCAGTTTAGAACACAGGTGACTTGGAGATTTCCCAAATAATGACACACTGGGCACATTTTAATTAAGATAAGACAAATGAATTTTATGAAAGATGTGGAACTTCAGTAGATGAGGCTAGTGCTCTGGTTAAGGATAGAGAATTATGCCAAATCAAGATTCATGAACAAGAGAGGTTAATTGCTGAATTGACCAAACAATTTCTAGAAAAGCCAGAAGTTATATATGTACCCTCAGAGAAGCCTCCACATACAGAAGAAAAAGTTGAAATAGAGAAAGAAGCAAAAATAGAGGATGTGGCTAAAAGTGATAATGAGATTGCCATAAATGCATTGTTGAATATACTTCAGCATAGGATTGATATCCTAACTGATAAAAATGATATAATCCTAAATGCATACAATAAATTACCTACTTTACAGGTTGAAGTGACATGGTACATCTCCATTTTGAATCCTTATTTTACAACTTGGTCAATTAGGGTACAACTATTTGAGAAATTGGCTTATTTACAGCCACATAGGATAGATCTACCAGAGATTGTGACAGAGGTGGGGGATGAGATTGGGAAAATAAATGTGGCTTTACCTTTCTTCAAAGGAAATTTAAATCAGATTGAGGCAAAGATTAGCCTGATGGGATCAAGTTTTAACTGGTTTATTCCTCCAATCAAGGGAGAGGATGATTAGATTAAGGCCTTGGAGGCCTCAAAAAGTGAGTTTGATAGCATTCTTCCTAATAAAGAGGCATTTACTTTAGATTCAAATTTAGATATGGAAAGCTATAATAGGATTTTAGATGAAGCTTTCAAGGCAGAAATTGACATCAATAAATTCATAGTGGACATTAAAGGTATAAATGATGTCAGATGGGAGAGGAGAAAAGCACAACTGCAAAGCATTTAGAGCTTTAATTAGCCTATAGAAGATGATGTGGCAGCATGGGACTTGAAGACAAAGCTAAAGAAAAAAAAGGTTGTTGTAGTGGATGTTGATGTCTTGGACGAAGAGTGAAAAAGGGGACACTTGGCACCTGATCTATGAGGACAAGAAGGTTAGCAATCATAAAAGACAAGTTTAGGTTAGCCTGTAATGGTGGTCACCTTGTCTCAATGCAAACATTTGATGCTATCCTGAACATAATCAGACAAAGGTGCCAAAGTTCATATAAAGATAGAAAAGAAGAAAGTTACCATAATGGAAATTTAGAGGAATAAAAGAATGTTTGAGGATCTGACACACAGTTTCTTGGAGAACAAGTAGGTTAGTCATCATTAAAGAATATCAGAAACTATCCTAGGAGTACACAAACCAAAGGTGTCGAAGATCATATGAAGAAAAGAAGCAAATCAAATTTCATTCTCTGCTTTTGTCCTTCAACCGCTTGGGTCACTCTTCTTTTTTGTTTTGTACAATTTTTGGGTTAGGTTTCTTAAACCATCTGAAGCTTGTTGCATTCTTATCTTAAGGATTCCAAGATGGTTTAGACCTATAAATAGATCAAGTTTAAAAGTTTTTGTTGTGGAGATGAAATATAATTTCAAGCCAAGCTTCTAGATTTCTGTCTGTGTTTTTGAGCTTTTAACCTTTATATGTACTGACGCAGAAATTTATGAATAAAATACAGTGCAACTTTATTAGATATATTGTTGTTGTCTCTTTTTTTATTGTGTGTACTCTTTTATGTTTAATTTTTAAGGTATGTTAAACATATTGGCTATAAGGTAGCTATCTAATTATTCGAAAGTTTCTTCTAAGGGAAGAATTAAATTTTGAGAGTAGATTCAAAGAGTACAACAATGATTGAGGATTTTATACAGCATTATGGGAGTGACAGAGTAATTTGTAAGGCATTTTACCTGAGTTGTATGTAGGTTGTAAGGCATCCTACAGTATTCTTATTTGTTTATCTCAGTGGATTTATATCTTTTGACTCTATATCGCAAGGATAGGCACTGGTCTGGAACCTGTTAAGTGATCCATCATCATCTAAATATTTAAAACTATTCAAAATTAGTTACATTTACACAAAGAGCATATATTTAAAATCAATTGTACTCATAGAGTATACAATTTGAGTTTGTTGATTTCTTAAAGAGAAAATAAAATAGGTTACTCCTCCTAAATTCATAAGAATTATAAATGGAAAGAAGGATGAAATTCCTTATCATGTTGTTGTCTATCATCATCAAGATAATGATTTGGATTATTAAACTTTTCCTCAAAGTAATCATAGTTATCTGCATTGTTATCTATTTATCCATATAAGAACAAAGCATTCAACATATAAGCAAAAATCCACTCTAAAGATACTGCCAGGTCAGTAATCAATCATAGGTAAAACCTACCTGATTCAGTGGGTCTCAAAAAAGGAGGTGATAATAGGTATCCCTAGTTTTATCAAAATACCTCATCAATTACTATTTTCTCTTTCTTGAGTCAGAGTTTTAAGGCATTGGGAGTCATAGAGTTAATCAAGTATTCAAGCATTTTAGAGGCCCTGTAAGAAAAAAAACCCTAACAAATTGGCGACTCTACTGGGGAATTATTGCAGTAGAGTATTCTAAATTTTCTAGTGAAGCACCTTTTACTCTTTTTAAAACTACTTGTAGTTACCAAAATTTCCTTTGATAGTGTTCATTCACCCCTAACTATTGTTGGGTGGTGACTCTAAAGCTAAATCTCTGAGATTAGTGAAAAGTTAAGAAATTATCTTTCACAATGAATACTAGATCAAAAGCAAGAAGGAATCATGAAGTTCCATGAGATGGTGGATTTGCTTCAACTTCAAGATTGGAAATGTCTTGGAGAAAGAAAAGAAACCAAGACAATATAGATGAAACTCCTCCAAGAGGAAAAGAAAGTAATAGTAGGAGAGAGGTAGGTAGCAATTAGTCCATTCATGATGGAAATACTTCAAAATATGAAGAAGCTATAGAGAAAGTATTAGAAACATCTATAGCTACTTCTACATCTAGTGAGAGGGAAGGAACAAATATAGTCATTTCAGAATCTAAGGAAGGTCCCTCTGATGAGCTTGCTAAAGAAGAGGTGCTCATTATGAAACGTCTTTCCCTTATTCAACAGATGAAAAGGGAAAATGAGCTTAGAAAAAACAAAAAAAATGAAAAGATAGATGTTGACAAAATCAAACGAAGATCTTTAAGATATCAAACTACAAGGAATACAGAGAGGTTTCAAAAGGACCAAGAAATACCACTTACTCATAGAGCTTCTATTTCACAGAAGGATGATATAAGAGGTAAACAAAAAATGACTAAAAGAAAAAGTGAAGAACCTAAAGTTCACAAGGTCCTAATAGAGCAAATGTCTAGGTTGGATGTTGATCTTGAGAAATTAATAATTGAAAAAGAAACCATGGAAAAAATGCTAGAAAAGGCACAAATGGAAGCTGCAACAATTGAAATCAAGAAGAAGATATATTTTTTGCAGTCATCTAGATATTCTTATGCTGGAATAGAGAATACAACAACTTCTAAAGCAAAAGCCACTACTTTTAAGGACATTGATAATGTTCAAAGAAAACCATTACATACTAAAAGGTACAAGAAGTTTAACTTCATTGGTATCCATGGATAACCCAATACATTTCCAAAAGATGTGGGTGATATAGGAGAAAAAATCCCAAAGTTTGCAGGTAATAATGTTATTTCTTGTGAAACACATTTAAGAAAATTCATTGATTTTGTTCATGATTTAAATATCACTCATGAGGATGTGTTAATGAAATTTTTTGTTCAGTCTCTAGTAGAGGATGCTAGAGAATGGTTTTGGAGCCTTTCTAATGGTTCTGTTGCTTCCATGGATGAGGTAATTGAATTGTTTAAAGATCAGCATAGTGACAAGACAAACAAGGGATTCTTGCTGAATAAATTCAATAACATAAAAAAGAATTACAATGAAGAGGCCACTGAGTTTAATACTAGATTTCAAAGAGCAGTGCACAAATTGTTTCATAAAATAAGGTTGGATGAAGAGGTATGCCTAGCAACTTATTTAAATTCCTTTGATTCTAAAATGGGGTATGCTCTTAGGGATAAAAACCCTAGAACTCTTACTGATGCTTATAAAATAATAGTAAATATTGAAATGAACATAAGGGTGTCTGGTAAATTAAATAGAAGAGATGATTGAAGATTTAGCAGAAGTAACCAAAGAGGACCAGAGTATAAAGAATATAGGGCTCCTCAGAACAATAGGAATTCTTATAATAACAATTATAATCCACAAGATAGAATGCAAAACCATCCTTATGGAACTCAGTTCAAGGATGGGAAGCCTATTGTTCCACTCAGAAAAGAGAAATTAGATAATAGAACTCCAGATCCTCTGCACAAAAATGTTGTCCACTTTTGCAATGATGATTTCTGGTGTGAGGCTTGTGATACCCCACACAACCCTGATTTTTGTATTGTTTCCTTAAATTTGAAAACAAATGAAGAACAAGGAAATAATGAATGTGAACAATGTGATCACAATATGACAAATGCTTATTCATGTCATGATATAGATTCAGACAGTGAAATTGAAAATCATGATTCTTATAGTTCACAAAGGAGTGTAGAAAATTATCATCAGTAGATTTTATCAGATAGTGAAGTAGAGGAAACTAATGACCATATAAGATGTTATGCTCAAAACAATCAGGATCTTCCACTTATTAGAAAATCTTCATATGAAGAGAAAGCTAGAAATTATTGCAAATTTAGTGAACAAGGCTAGAAGCAACTACCATTTGAGAAACATAGTTGTTGGTTGTATTGGTAGTCAGCCTTCTGGTGTCTTTATAAAAGAAAACAATATAGACACTAAATATGTACAAAAAAAGGAAGGACCTGGGGAAAATAAAAACAAGCCTAAGGTCAAAATTATAACAAAATCCTTAGAACCAAATGTTGTACAAGAAGGAGAATCAAAAGAACAAGAAACAGGTATTTCTGCTCTTAATCTAGAAAGTAAAAAGTTAAAACAACCAACTCTGAATGTGCATATTGAGGAAAATAACATTACTGTTGAAAAATCAAAATCCTCAAATGTGAAATATACTCCAGTAGATATGGATCACTATTTATCTTAAATGACTGTGAAGGTGCCATTTCTATAAATGATGAGAATCAAAGAGCACAAGGAAAAGGTGTTGTCATTATTAAACAGTGTGCCCATAATGAAAGTCCAAAATCCAGAGAATGTTGACAAGAAACCAATTAACAAAGGGAAGGAAGTTGAAGTATTAACCTCTGAGATTCCTCAAATTTTCTTAATTACAAATTCTTCCCCAAAAGTTGTTGACCCATTTTTCCTTTCACTAATAATTAATGGAAGGATGCTAAAAAATTATATGATTGATTTAGGAGAATCTAATACTGTTATGCCAGTAGAAATGATGAGGTCTATGGGACTACAGGTTGACACTCCTCATGGGAGATGTCAAGCAATGGACTCTAGAGAAGTCCCTGTGATTGGTACCATTGAGGTTATGCCTTATAAATTAGCCATATGTCTTGATGTGGTAATGACTATGAATGTTATTGTTGTTGATATACCACCACATTATGGGATGTTGTTGTCAAGAAAGTGGAGTGCTTCAATGGGAGGTAGTATACAAAGTGCTTTATCATATGCTACTTTCAACATTGTTGGAGATAATGTTAAGGTGTCTAGATAGGGTAGAACTCCTCACATGATAGAAAGATTTGAAGGCACTAACATTAATTGTTGCATTGATATGGATATGGAAAATTTTAGGGTACAAAGGAGTGAACTTTATTATCAGAATGAAAATATTGATCCTCTGGTCAGAGAGTTAAGTGTACAAAGTGATGGATTGTGGAAAATGTATTTTGATGGAGCTTGCTCTAGAGAAGGGTCAGGAGCTGTTGTGTTATTGGTATCTCCATCAGGTACAACTTTTAAATATTCCTTTTTATTAACCTTCCAATGTACAAATAATACTGCAAAATATGAGGCTTTTTTTTTAGGGCTAGAAATTGCCATCAAACACGAAATTAAATGTTTAAAGGTTTATGGTGATTCTGAATTGGTGGTGGCCCAAATTAGATCCAAATATGTAGTAAAAAATGATAGATTAAAAATGTATAAGTATGCTATTTGGGATCAAATTGAAATGTTTGATGCCTTTGATATAAGATGGATAGAAAGGTCAAAGAATACAATGGTAGATTTCTTAGCAAATGTTGCTCTAAAAACTGATGATTTGACCTTACATGGGGTATCAATACTAGAAGTCAAGGCAAGACCAATTGTTCTGGATAACATTTACAATTGGCAGGTTTTTCATGATAACCAAGATATTCTGAGATTCATTCAATGTCTAGATCATTATGAGAACCAAAGCATAGATTGTAGTACTTTGCTAAAGATTGATGATGGAAAAGACTATATTTTGGGGAATGAGGTTGTCCAGTTAAGTTCTAATCAGATTCCTAAGGGTTTGGTTGAGCTTGAAGCATTGTTTAGTAGTCAGAATGATCAATCAACAAAGATAAGCAATGCTAAGATTGAGGACTTAGAAGAAATTAACTTAGGATCAGATATCGGTCCTCAAGTTGTCTATATTGGAAAAGGTTTAGACTCTCATGTAAGGACAAATTTGATTAAACTATTAAGGAAACATAAACATGTCTTTGCCTGGTCATCTGAGGATTTGAAACCCTATAGAGATGACCTTTTCCAACATGAGATCCCACTGAAATCAGATGTGAAACCATTTAGGAAAAAATAGAGGCCTATTAACCCCTTGTTGTCTCCTAAGATGCAACAAGAATTGATAAAGCTAAAGGATGCTGGGATAATCCAGCCAATTAGACACTCAACTTGGGTATAAAATTTGGTACTAGTCAGAAAGAAGAATGGAGATATCAGATTATGTGTGGATTTCAAAAATTTGAATATTGCCTCACTCAAAGATAATTATTCCTTACCTTACATGGAGGCAATGTTACATAGGGTAACTGGTTGTGAGCTTCTATCAATGATGGATGGTTTCTCTGGCTACAACCAAGTTTTAGTGAAGGAATATGAGCAATACAAGACTGCATTTACCACTCCTTGGGGAACCTATGTTTATGTCAGGATGCCATTTGGATTGATAAATGCAGGAGTGACTTTTCAAAGGGCCATGGATGTTGCCTTTAAGGAATTTATTGATTTATTCATGGTCATTTATCAAGATGATTTAACTGCATATTCTAAAAAGGCCAAGGATCACTGTCAGCACCTAGATAAAATTTTCAATAAAGCTCTAGAATATGGTGTTTCATTAAATCCTAAAAAATGTCATTTTGCGGTACAAGAAGGAAAGTTGCTGGGACACATAGTGTCTAAGGATAGAGTAAGAATAGACCCTGAGAGAATAGAGGCAATCCAGAAGGTCATTTTTCCAAAAAACTTAAAAGGAGTTCAATCTTTCTTAGGACAGATTAATTTTGTTAGGAGGCTTATAGAAAACTTTGCAGAGATTGTCAAACCTATTATAAAGTTGCTAAAGAAAGATGTAAAATTTAATTGGAATGAAGAAGCTCAAATGACATTTGAGAAAATAAAGAAGGCAGTGCAAGAGGCTCCTGTTCTAAAATCTCCAGATTATAGTAAGCCCTTTTCTTTGTTTTCATTTGCATCTTATCATACAATTGTTGTTGTTTTACTACAAAAATATGGACATGAATTTGAACATCCAATAGCTTTTTATAGTAAATCTCTCCAGGCTGTAGAACTTAATTATGAGATGATGGAGAAGTAGGCTTATGCTTTAGTTAAAGTTGTAAAATATTTTAGGCCATATCTGGTCTATGCCAAGGTGCAAGCATATGTTCCTCACTCAGCAGTGAAAGATATTCTTACACAGTCAGAAGTTACTGGTAAGAGATGTAAGTGGATAAATAGAATACAGGAATTCAATCTTGAAATCCATATTACGAAGTTAATAAGAGGCCAAGGTTTGGCAAAACTCAAGACAAAGGAAAACTTGGATTTGGTGCAAGCAAATGATACAGAGACACATGATCAAACTGTTACAAGTATAGAAAGATAGCCATTTTATGCTGATATTGTGTACTTCCTAAAAAATGCCAAGTGTCCTAGTGTTATGACTGATAATCAAAAGAGAGGTCTTAGATTGAAAGCCCAAAAGTACACCTTAATCAAAGGAGATCTATATTGGAAAGACAGAAATGGTGTATTGCTATTATGTCTAGATAAAAGTCAATCTGAGAAAGTTTTAAGTGAGATGCATGCATGGGAATGTGGAGGTCATTTTTCTGCCAAGACTACTGCCCACAAGATTTTAAGGGATAGGTACTATTGGCCCAATTTATTCAAAGATACATATGCATATGTTAGAAAATGTGAGCCTTGTCAAAGGCTCTCAAATAAGCTCAAATTTTCAGGAGCCCTATTGTTAAACCCAGTAAGTATTGAAGCCCCTTTTACTATGTGGGGAATTGATTTCATTGGTGAATTTCAAGAGAAATCTAGTGGAGGACACAGTTGGATACTTGTAGCCACAGATTATTTTACCAAATGGATTGAATCCAATCCTACAAAAAAGGCAACAAGAAAGGTAGTCACTAAATTTCTAATGGAAATTATTATGACCAGATTTGGTGTACCTTCAAAATTAGTAATGGATAATGCCATGAGTTTTAGATTAGAAGAGATATAACAGATTTCTGTGAAAAATATGGGATTACAATATCATATTCATCCCCATATCATCCATAGGAAAATGGACAAGTTGAGTCTAGTAATAAAAGTATTTTGAAGATATTGAAAAAGACTCTTGAAAAGAATAAAACAGCATGGCATCCTAAATTGAAGCTAGCACTCTGGGCTGACAGAAAAATGGTTAAGAGAGCAATAGGAAAGTCTCCATTTGAGTTGGTATATGGTTTATATTCAAGAATGCCTATCAATAATTTGTTACTAGTATACCAATTCATGCAAGAAGAACAGTTAGATATTTTTGACACTATGCAAAATAGAATGATCCAGTTCGCAGAGTTGGATGAAACAAGAAGAAATAGCCAGAAAGAAAACATTAAGCTACAACAAAAAATGAAATACCTGTTTGACAGAAGGGCTACTGAAAGAAAATTCCAACTAGATGACCTAGTTCTTCAGTGGAATGTAAAAGCAGAAGATAAAGGAAAACACAAAAAAATTGAGTCTTTATGGCTTGCACCTTTTGTTATCTCACAAAGCTATGGAAAGGATTCCTATTTGCTAAAGAATATGAATGGAGAAGATTTTGAGTTTCCTGTGCATGGGAAATTTCTCAAGCCCTTTTTCAATTAAGAATCAAAGTTCATGCACAAGTAAGTATGTATCATATCATAAATAATTTCCTTCAATTGTGTGTTTCCCTTCTATAATAGATTAGTCGGCATTACTCTCATTTTTTGATGTGGTCTGCAACCAGAGATTCTGAGATTCTTTGTCATAAACTATGTTTAGCCATCCTTAGATAGAGCCATTGTTGGTTGTATTTCAAGTCCTAGTGCTTTCCCTAAAATTTTGATGTCCTCATGACTGAAAGTTGCCCAAATTCTGAAAGTATGTCCAAAATTGCAAAATCCCTGAGAAAGTTCTATGTTCTTAGGTCAAAACCAAGCGAAATGGTAAAAACCCCTATGTCTTAAGTTTCATTGTATGAAAAATGTCAAAAGCCCTAGAAGTGTTAATCAAGTTTATATTTTTGAGTTACCTTTTTGAAAGCTTAGGTCATGTAATAAGTCATGTACCTTTTAAGATTAGTCACCTAGTCTCCTAATACCAAACAAATATTCCATTTTATTATGACTTAGCAATTCACCTTAGTCAGGTTGTCTTTGAGAGAAATGAATATTCATTTAAAAGTCATGAGACTTAGTGATTTCTTCAGTCGCAAAGTTTCCAAGTAATATTTACCGTTTAAATATTTTATCGTGACATGGAGACAAAGGCTTTAGTCAGGGTGTCGCAAAACAGATCATGGGTTAAGGAAAACTATCTGGCGACTTGGATTTACCATAGTCACGTAGTCTGTAGATCAGATTAGGTTAAGTGATGAGTTAGAAAACAATGAGTCATGAGGTCTCTGAATATGAAGTGAGTTAAGTTAAAAGATTAGAAACTTAGCAACAACCACAGGATTAAAATGAGATCAACGGTAGTCGTGGAGTCACTGATAAGATTTGATAAGTGAATGTTTATTCAGTGACCTAGAGACAAGCAATAAAGATGAGACACATGTTCAAAATGTATAAGATTGAAGCTTCAATCGCGTGGTCTCCAAATGAAAAGGCTAAGTCAAATTTCTTATGGTGACTTAGAGATAGAAAAAATAAATGTCATATTGAACTATAGTCGCCAAGTCTCCATAAGTATATTAAGGTTTAGAATAAATAATGAGGAGTTTAATGTCAGTCATCAGATGTAGACTAAGAAGGATCTATGGTGGTCATGAGGTCTCATATTAAACTCTGAGTTAAGAAATCCTTTCAGTGACTTGGATTCCTTCAGTCGCAACGTCGCTAGAAGTGAACCACAGTTAAAGAAAAATGAAGAAAGGCTCGTTGACGCCAGGTCTTGGAAAGAAACTAAGGTTAAGATATTTGTTTAGTGATAAGGAGATAATGCATAGTCGTGTGGTTTCTAGATAAGAAAAATGACAGTAAGTCATAAAAAGGGTAAAGGTAGTTGCTAACATGACATTGCTGGAATCATTGGCTAATAGGAATGTAGAGAATTAATGACTACGTGGGAAAAGTAGCTGAGATGTCTAAAAAAGAGCCAATTATATCAAAGGTGATTATGTTCAAATTTTATAAGGGGTTTTACTATGAATGCACTCATTTGAATTTGATTTCCCATCACACTCAGAGGCTACGGCTAGGAATTGGATTAATGACATAGTATGCAAACTTGAAGGTGGAAGTAATTGATTTTCCAATAATGAGTTGTGTACCTTGTATTATTTTTCCATAAAAGGATGGTATCATTGCTTATTCTTACTTACCTTGCCTTTAGAATTCCAGAGCGAAAGAATTTGCTAGGTTTTTTGTGTCCAAAAGAGAAGTGTTAATTTAGTGAAGTTGGTTGAATTCAAAGTGATTTTTCTAGGATTTCAGTGCTTTTGAATTGTCTTCTATGAATTCCAGAGGAGGAATAGGGTTTCTGAGAATAGATTTGTTTCAATATCGATGAAAAGAAGTGGAAAACAAAATAGAAAAGAACAGAATTGAGAAAAATGAGTAGAGTGGTCAGCGTAGCTTCCACAAGTGGGAAAAATGATAATGTTGATGAAGATGCTAAAGGAAAGAGAAGCTATGTTGATGAGTTTCTGAAGCTGCTACCTGGTTCCACTCAAAACAAGAAGGCAAATGCAGATATTCTATCAGATGAGTATGCAGACATCAGAGATGCAAAAACTCCAGGGACCACATGTTTTTCTCTTTTCAATTACTTTTACAAAAACTATGATAAAGCTATGGCTATTTCAAACCCTTGGACTTGTGGATTGGCTAGGTTGTTAGCCCCTTATGTATTTGTAGATGTAGACCTATTCCTAGGACTAGCACACCACTATGATCTATTAACAAAAATAATTAAAAATAATGATGGCACTGTGTTGTTAGCCTTAAATAGAAATTCTTTCATGCAAACTTTTGGCTTATACAACACAATGTCCACTGAGATTAACCTCCCTAGGCAAGAGGAAAGGCATAGGCTATAGTATGGAGTTTTTAGGACTCAATTAAAGAGGCACATCCTTAGTGAGGTCAGAGACCATATTGCCCCTATACCAGGAATTGCACCTTATTGCTACAAGGATTTAAATTTCTATATAAAATACATTGCATATCACCTACACAAAGTGTTGGGAAAGGATGGAGGAGCTATGAGAATAGGTTCTGGGATTCTCATGATGGTCTTAGACTTACAGGATGTACTCTCCAGTACTAGCTATGACTACATTTAGTATATCATCAATAGGATGCATGAAGGATTTGTAGTCATTCAAAAGAAGAAGAAGGAACCTAAATTCCTGCATTATTCAATACTAATGCATCTATTGTTCCTTTTCAAATATAATATTATGGATTTGCCAAATTTGAACCCTTAGCAGTTATATTACAACCAGTGCAACCCTATCCAGTTTTGGATTAAAATTTGGAATTTCACTATCAAAGACTGTGACTTTTGGGGATTTGAGAATTGGGTAGTTTACCCATTAATGCAAAGTTTAGGAGTGAAAAAAACTAGGCTCCCAGTGAAGGTGTTACAACTGCTAAGACCCTTTCAGTATGTAAACAAATGGGAGGGAGACCATAACTGGGGTGACTTCTATTTGGAGAGCTATTTTACAATGATTAGAGTCTATGGATGTTCTCATCCCCCTCATATTTTACCATATCATGTACCAACCRGAATTGYTGTAATGGAATTCATTTGGCAGCTTATGTTAACTGATAATGAATACCTTGCACCTCATAGGAAGGGGACATTTACCCCTAGACAATTCAAGATATATCAATTTACAATTGGCAAGAAGTCCATTGAATTAGTGTGCAACTGGCTAAATGATTACAAGATTGGTGTTTCCTTATACATGTATATTGATACAGAAGGTTTCATTGCCGAAGCTAAGAAACTCCTTACTCCCACCATTCCTAACACTTATCTACATGGTGAATGTGTGGAGGAAGATGCTACAATAAATATTATTATTGAAGGGGAGGTGACGCTGAGAAGAGACAAAATCAAAGAACTCTTAGATTTGGAAAGACAAGTGAAGAGAAGAGGAGTGGCATTTGGGGGGGTTCTTCCCTAATTTGCCTTATTTTGATAGAATTGAAGCTATTATGAACAATCATCATAATTTATGTGAACAATTGGAGAATCACCTAGATGTGAAAGGAAAAGGGAAAGAACAGCCAGAACACTCTAATTTAGAGTATGAGGAGGATAGTGATGAAGGATATTCACTTCGGGCCCACCTCCAATGGATCAACCACCACAGGGAAGTGAACAAGCAATGACAGCAGGTGAAATGATCACCATTGATTTACCCAAGGAAATAGAGCTGGAGAGTACATATGAGCCTTCCCTTAAGAGGCAGAGGATTGATCTTGGTTGGTCTTCTCAGGCTCAAATTTATGAGAGAAGAGAAAGGAAAAAATAGAGTAAGTGCCCTTATTCTTGGGAATAGGGCATATGATCATAATTTGAGAAAAGAAATAAGAAGAGGGAAAAATTGTAGCAAGAAGTGGAAGAGGACATAGAGTTGCCTCTGAAAACATGTATAGATGAGAGACTGATCCATCAGCAACAGTTTTTAAAGGATAAAAATTTCATAAAAACTGATGAATTCAAGGATTTCCTTAGATGGCTTAACCAGAAATAGATCAAAGAGTAGTTGAGATTAGCTAGTGAGGAAGCAGTGACAAATGGGGCTCTCTTAGATCTACAAACATATGATCCCAAAACTGAGGATATTAATCCTGAAGAAGATAGGAAATTAGTTTTGGACAGTGGAATGTTGCTTGCTGAAGGATGGGATTTAGCCTCAACATTTATAATAGACCAAATTAGAAAGCAACCAGACCTAAAGATGACAACTGAGCTCCAAATTGGTGATATGATCAAAGGATTCAGATATAGTCCAAATTCCCAAGCATTTCCCGTGTGGAGTCTATGTCCTAGAGATCAGAAGCCCCAATTGTTAAATATTCAAGAGTATGGTGGGGAACCAAATGGTGTAGTCAGTTCAGAACATAGGTGACTTGGAGCTTTCCCAAATAATGACACACTAGGCACATTTGAATGAAGATAAGATAAAGCAATTGTCTGAAAGATGTGAAACTTTAGTAGATGAGGCTAGTTCTCTGGCTAAGGATGGAGAATTATGCCAAATCAAGGTTCATGAACAAGAGAGGGTAATTGATGAATTGACCAAACAATTGCTATAAAAGCCAAAAGTTGTATATGTACCCTCAGAGCAGCCTCCTTATACAGAAGAAAAAGTTCAAATAGAGGAAGAAGAAAAAATAGATGATGTGGCTAAAAGAGATAATGAGATTTCCATAAATGCATTGTTGAATATACTTCAATATAGGATTGATATCCTAAAAGATAAAAATGATATAATCCTAAATGCATACAATAAATTACCTACTTTACAGGTTGAAGTGACAGGGTACATCTCCATTTTGAATCCTTATTTTACAACTTGGTCAAGTAGGGTACAACTATTTGAGAAATTGGCTTATTTATAGCCACATAGGCCAGATCTATCAGAGATTGTGATAGAGGTGGGGGATGAGAATGGGAAAATAAATGTGGCTTTACCTTTCTTTAAAGGAAAGTTAAATCAGATTGAGGCAAAGATTAGCCTGATGGGATCAAGTTTTAACCAGTTTATTCCTCCAATCAAGGGAGAGGATGGTCAGATTAAGGCCTTGGAGGCCTGCAAAAGTGAGTTTGACAGCATGCTACCTAATAAAGAGGCATTTATTTTAGATTCAGATTTAGATATGGAAAGCTATAATAGGATTTTAGATGAAGCTTTCAAGGTAGAAACTGACATCAATAAACTCATAGTGGATATTAAAGACATAACTAATGTCAGATGGGAGTTGCAAAAAGAACAACTACAAAGCATTCAGAGCTTTAATTAGCCTATAGAAGATGATGTGGCAGCATGGGACTTGAAGACAAAGCCAAAGAAAATGAAGGTTGCAGCAGTGGATGTTGGTGTCTTAGACGAAGAGTGAAAAAGGGGACACTTGGCACCTGATCTATGACCACAGAAAGGTTAGCAATCATAAAAGACAAGTGTAGGTTAGCCTTTAATGGAATTCACTTAGTTTCAATGAAAACATTTGATGCTATCCTGAACATAATTAGACAAAGGTTCCAAAGTTCATATAAAGACAGAAAAGAAGAAAGTTGTCGTAATGAACTTTTGGAGGAATAAAAGAATGTTTGAGGATCCGACACACAGTTTCTTGGAGAATAGGCAGGTTAGTCACCATTACAGAATATTAGAAACTATCCTAGGAGTACACAAACCAAAGGTGTCAAAGATCATATGAATACAAGAAGCAAATCAAATTTCATTCTCTGCTTTTGTCTTTCCACCGCTTGGGTCACTCTTCTTTTTTGTTTTCTGCAATTTTAGGGTTAGGTTTCTTAAATCATCCAAAGCTTGTTGCATCCTTATCTTAAGGATTCCAAGATGGGTTATACCTATAAATAGATCAAATTTAATAGTTTTTGTGGTGGGGATGAAATATAATTGCAAGACAGGCTTCTAGATTTATGTTTGTGTTTTTGAGCTTTTAGCCATTATATGTACTAAAGCAGAAATTTATGGATAAAATACAGTGCAACTTTATTCTATATTGTTGTTGTCTCTTTTCTTATTGTGTGTAATCTTTTATGTCTAATTTGTAAGGCATGTTAAACATATTGGCTATAAGGTAGCTATCTAATTATTTGCAATTTTCTTCTAAGGGGAGAATTAAATTTTGTGAGTAGTTTCAGAGAGTACAACAGTGATTGAGGATTTGATACAGCATTGTGGGAGTGACAGGGTAATTTGTAATGCATTTTACCTGAGTTGTATGTAGGTTGTAAGGCATCCTACAATATTCTTATTTGTTTATCTCAGTGGATTTATATCTTTTGACTCTATAGCCCAAGGATAGGCACTAGTCTAGAACCTATTAAGTGATCCATCATTATCTAAATATTTAAAAATATTCAAAATCAATTACATTTACTCAAAGAGCATATATTTAAAATCAATTGTACTCACAGAGTATACAATTTCAATTTGTTGATTTCTTAAAGAGAAAATCAAATAGGTTACTCCACCTAAATTCATAAGAATTATAAAAGGAAAGAAGGATGAAATTCCTTATCATGTTGTTGTATGTCATCATCAAGATAATGATTTGGATTATTAAACTTTTCCTCAAAGAAATCATATTTATCTACATTATTATCTATTTATCCATATAAGAACAGAGCATTCAACATATAAGTAAAAATCCACTCTAAAGATACTGTCAGGTCAGTAATCAATCATAGGTAAAACCTGCCTGAGTCAGTGGATCTCAAAAAAGAAGGAGGTGATAATAGGTATCCCCAGTGTTATCAAAATACCTCATCAATTAGTGTTTTCTCTTGCTTGAGTCAGAGTTTTAAGGCATTGGGAGTCATAGAGTTAATCAAGTATTCAAGCATTTTAGAGGCCCTACAAGAAAAAACCCTAACACAACACTCATCAAATCATACATCAATAGTTAACAAATCCACTCATAGGAAAAAACTATAATGCAAGCTTAGCGTCCCCCCAAAACTCATTATCTCCTACACCAAACATTAACACATGCACAAATAGGAAAAAGTTAAACTGAAAGCTTAACATCGTCTATCTTTACAATTTTCAAAATATGATATGAAATTATCATGGAAGGTTATGTGATTTTTGTGTGTCAAACCCTTGCTTCAGGACCAATTCACCTAGACAGAGCACCGACCTTCAAGATTGTAGTTTTATTTCTGTGATAAAGAAAGAAGGCAACATAACATATTGATTTTTTTTTATTCAGATCTTACAAGATTAAAATCACTCAAAATGTTCAGCAAAGGAGTGTTCTATTTTGAAATTAGACTTATAGGATGACAAAGAGGGGATAAAATAGTTATTGCATTGAATATTTAAATTTTTTTACAAAGATGTTTTATAGCACAGACATCTTAGCATGTGAAAAATAGCTCATCGTTTCTCAAGACTGCTAAATGCTACTTTCCATAGTCAGTCAATCTAGACGTGATAGATTCTCAAAATACTTTGGTGCATACATTTTTCCTTGCAAAAATATTAACATGTGTAATTGGATGGACTCCTTAACCTATGTAGTTGGATAGACACCTTAGCCTATGTAATTGGATGGTTCAAAGAACACTTCAACTTTTCTCAAGACTACTACAACTATCCTACTTTACTAGTTCAAGGAGAAACTCATCTTTTCTTAACACTGCTACAACCACCTACTTTACTCGTTCAAACTATACTTTTATTTTTCTTGTTAGTAATAATTAAGAGGGGGGGGGTGAATTAGTGGCTTCAAAAAACTTATCCTTAAACTTAACCACCAATTAATAAACCTTAGATTATTAAGTCCCTACAAGATACATGCCATGAAATACTAATAATGATTTAACTGTCTGTCGGTTTTCCTTTTCTGACCTTGTTCTCTTTGATTACCGATAAGCAGTAAAAACTATTTACCGACACTTAGTAAATATGCAAAGTATACCGATCAATCCAAAAATGCATATGTGAAATGTAAAATAGTAAAGTAATAAACCATACACACATAACACATGGATTTTAATGTGGAAACCCTATTAAGGGAAAAAACCACTGGGACCGGTACCCCAAATTTTTACTCTTCTAAACTGAGCCCTGTTAGGAGCCAACCTTGTTAAAGGTTACAAACACATTGTTAGGTGTGACCTTGTTAGAGGATTTTATACATAGAGGTTGTCACTTAGTATCGGGCATCTATTTGCTACCATCCTTGAAT
>MU227808.1:3399049-3414578 GCA_018584345.1 Thuja plicata | reverse complement strand
AAATAATTGAATAATTGAATTAATTACAATTTGATCAAGAAAATTGATTTGAATTAAAAATGTTCCAAAGCATTGATTCAGAAATTTGATAAATTTATAAAATAATAAATGGGGCCCAAAGTCTAGGTGACCATTTTAGTGTGCATACAGTAGTAATTTCTTGTCTAACTGCTGATTTCATATTAAACATTGTACACTTCATATAAAAAATGCCTACGACGTAAAAAATATATTATTATATGTGAAGAATTGAGAAAGATCAAAGAGATAAATTAAGAAGTACAATCCAAAATTGACCTACCATTCATTTGAGAAATAATATTCATATACGAGTGAGCATGCAACCATGTCCAACCATGAAAGGGAGAAAGAACTAGAGTGGTGGAAAAGTACCCAAAAGACTAGGATGATGTGTCAAAATGAAATTGACACATCTCTAGTAGACTCCTAAATGTCGAAAACCAACTAGATAACTCACCTAGAAAAATTCAAATAGGTGACACCTAACTAGGCTTAATAAAGCCATGTGGAGATTAGAAAACACTAACATCCCCCTTGAGCATAGCTTAGGTGGAAATGAAAGATATGAGTCCTAGCAAGAAGCTCTGATAAGGTACTCATTTGCAATGCAAATATCTTAGAAGCAAGGAGAAACGAGGAAAACCAAGTGGGAACACAATATCCCTCCAAAAAGATATAAGATGTAATAGCATGTACAAGTGAAGAAGAATAATGATAGATGGAGGACTTATGATAACCCCCAAGGACTACTTCTACCAGAAATCAATATGTTCTCCCCATAGGAGAGAAAGTAAAGAATATCATATGACCCCCCCAGAAGATATGAAGTGATGAACTCCATGAAGTGTTGGTAGATGCTCGACATTGGATGCTAAAGATGATCCATGAATGTTGAACATTCCTCCCCTTGGAAGAAATAATAGCATAAATATGTGCAATATTACTTCCCATTCTGGATAGAAATATGCAAGAAGCAAGATGAATGACTTTGAATGTTGTACATAACTCAAATACTAAAATTATTCCTTCGAATTATGTTCAATAATATCCAAGCCAATGCTAATGTGTGACAGATCATGTATCATGAAAGATTCTGGAAAAGAGACAATGGATGTATTGTGATGTCTGGGCCGAAATGAATCTGATATTGTTTTTAATTAAGTAAAATAGGTTTTATAGGGTTCCTAAAACCTAGAACAAAGTAATTAAAGATAACACAGTAAGAAAATTAAAGCATAATGGAACAAAAGTCAGAACAGGCCAAAAATCCAAAGCAAAAAACAAGCTAAGCATCTAAAAATACAGATTTAAACCAGAGACAACAGAAAAAGCCAGGGAACGACATAAATGAATATGATATTGTTATAGATGAAGATAGCTAAGTTGGATATCACAACTCATGAACGTATACACAATCTTTCATGATAGGATCTTATGTAAATGAGGTAAGAGAAATCTCCAAAGATGGCAATGTTGATGAAACTTAATGAAAGTTATCACAAAATATAAGATGAATCTCTTCAATGTCATCATCCAAATCTGCAACATGGGATTCTACAAACAAAGATACTATGTCTGATAGATATGCATCCCAATATGGTGGATCTGGTATGACAATAGAAAATACTTGATGCAAAGAATTTGTGGAACTCATGGATGAGTGAACAATAGATTCAGATGTAGCGACAAGTGAGGGTGTCTCACTAGATGGCCAAGTGAGATTGGATGGTGTTTCTGTAGGAGTCAAAAAATCATATAAGGCAATACCATGATTGAGAATAATTTGTTGCATTTCCTCAATTCGATGAAACCAACATTATTCTATTGTATGCCTATTCTTTCCACAATATCCACATTTAATTATCCATTTATTAGGAGGATTTTGCAGAATTCTCAAATGTAAGGGATTATTTGTGAGAGACATGATCACTTTGGACCAACAAAATTTAAAAAAAAATACACCAATATTTTCCCTAGATTATTTATTCCTCCGCCAGCCCTCCCCCCAATTTGGCACTTTATAAGGAGTTCTTGTAAATCGTCCAAAAGAAGCATAAACTGTCACTTTATAGATTTAGTGTGATAAAATGCTCTTTAAATTGGTGACAAAAAATTAAATAGATTTTTAAATTACAAGTTATTGACCCTCCAAATAAAATTTTATGGTGACAAATTTAATTTAGTAAAAAGGAAATTTGCCAAATAAAAAAAATGGGCCAAAGTTAAGCAGCCATTTAAAAAAGGATTTCAAAAAAAACATTTTAAATCCTTTTGGCCTCCCACTAAATATTGTAAACCACTATGGTCGTTGCATAGGGGCCGATGTAACCCAAAGGCCACTGCTGAGCGCTAGGCCAACTTGCAACACCACCAAGAGATAGACGGATATGGCTGCAAAACCGCACAGAGCAGCAGTTTGAATGCCAGACCAAAACCGACCTTTGGAAAAAGAATTTGCTTCTCGGCATGGGCCACGAGATCAGTGCATTTTTGAAACCCTGGGTTTTCTAGAGAAAAAAAGCTAGTGTGACTGGATTTCATAGCATCGATGAAATACAAAGGGCTCGATCTACATACACAACATACACACAACACCTTCCAATTTGTAGGATAAAGGCTTTAAAATTATCCCTATTCTTCTCCGATACCATGTAAAAACTAGGATCTGCAGAGATAAAAATTAAGCATAAAATAATGTGAGCCAAAATTGACCTACCATTCATTGGAGAAGCAAGATACATATAGGAGTGAGGGTGCAACCAAGTCCAACCACTAAAGCGGGAAAGAACTCGAGTGGTGGAAAACGCCCAAGAGACTAGGATGATGTGTCGAAATGAAATCGACACATCTCTAGTAGACTCTTAAATGTCAACAACCAACTAGAAAACTCACCTAGAACAACTCAAATAAATGACATCTAACTAGGCTTAATAAAGACATGTGGAGAATTAAAAACACTAACAACATGTCATATTATATAATATAAAATTATTTTTAAATTAATAGTATTGTTATATTTATTTGTATATATATATTATATTATTTAAAAATATTAAAGATAAATATAGAAAATTAATATATTGTGCAACTTAAATTAATATATAAATATAATATAATATATAATTAATACAATTTTTTTCCTTCAAAGATATTTTAAAAAACTGAAAATTTGAAAAAGTAGATATTTTAAATTTTAAAATGAGATTCTAATTTATTTTTAACCAAGTTTTTTAAAAAGATCTTATTAGTCAGTAGGCTTTATATTGTGGACTTCACCATCCACAATCATCCACTAAACTTGTCTCATGTTTCAAAACCACCTTAGTCTCTCGTGAAACCATTTTCAAATCAACTTTCCAGTAGGAAAATCTCTCAAATAAATTTTATCAATCAAAAGCAATTGTATCTTTTCATAAGAATATCTTTCAATATTATCCTCTTTTATTAGGATATTCTATCTTTTCTAATATTTTATAAAAGAAAAAAGAAAAATTATTAAAAAAAAAACTACCAATAAAAGTACTATAAAAAATTCTTTTCAATGCTCACAAATGAGATTGTATTGATTTTGTATTATTTAATTTTTTTTTCTATTGATAATATAGAATGAACTGAGTACATTCATTATAACTAGCACAGTATATAATTGTCTTTCTGTACTAGAACTATAGAAAATAGTATCTTAAACCCTATAATCTAGCAAATATACAATCAGAGTGTGCTCTGATGCCATTCAAACAATATTTACAAAAGTATACAAAAACTTAGACATAGCAGTATTGTGTCAGTCCCAGCCTCTCTCCTACCTATTGTCATTTTCATTACTTTGTCTATACTCATCAATTCTCCAATGTTCATCTCTGTTTTCATTATCTCTTTTACTAGAAGTATAGTCATCTATGTTAGGAACCTTCTCCCTCCAGTTATTGTCAATATAGGAGTATCCATGTGGTGATCTTGGTGAGCTGGGAACAACTAAGCCAAAAGTGTTGAGAGTGTCTTTTTTATTACTTGTCGGGTTTGGAACACCACTGGTGGATATGGCACTTTGGATGTCTTTGGAAAATAACACTATAACCCCTTCCTCAATCAACCTTTGGAATATCTCTTTTGTAATTTAGATGGTAGCAGTTACCTGTGCCATGATGTAAAAATTCGTGAGCTTTGAATTAAACTCAGTAAGATCCCTCTTCTTTGCTTGGAAAATGTCCTCATTTCTTTGTCTCCAAATAAGCCATAAGACTTCAGTGGTAAAGGTCAACAAAAAATCATTAAGATTACTATCAAAAGACTCCACATAACCAGATAAAACTTCATGCCAAGATAGACCATGGTTAAAATTCCAATTGAAATCTTTGCCAAAAAAGATAGACCAAATATTAACAGCCCATTGACACCCAAAAACCAAATGCTCATAAGATTCAGCACATTACAAACAGAGCAAAAGATGGAATTTTTGCCACCGTGAGAAACAAAAGAACCAATAGCATATTTTTCAATAAAAAGATCGATTTGAAGCAAAAAAATTTGGGCTCAACATGAGCATGCTATAAAAAATCAAAGACTCTTCTTGCAAGACCAATTCAAACCCCAGGCTTGGTTGATATGACCAAAGATGCTATCATTATTATTAAGGAGTTTATAAATTTTTTTGCAAGAAAAGTTACCAAATAGAGTGTCATCCATCCACTTAATGTGCCCAAAGTTTTGTGAAGCATGAATACACTGACCAGGAAACCAATTACCCACTGTCTTTGCAATTAGAGTGCATGTTTTCTTTTGTGAAGAAGGAATATCAAAATTGCTGCTCAATTATGCCCAAGAGAAAATTGTGTTATCAACCAGTATATCATTAATGATGGAGATACCTTTTTTATGCTAGCTCTTAGCAGAGCAAGAGGTTTGTCATTGAGGTATAATCCCCAAAAAATAGATCTGTCCAAGACTGAGAAGTAAGGATTCTTCCCTATAGCATGTCTAGAACATAGGAATGGTTTAACATGTCCCCATACCTTCCATAAAGCATTGAATACCTTAGACCTAGAGACCCTCACATCAAACTCCCCCAATAAGATATCAATAAAAGGGACATTTTTCCAAGATTTCCCCTTTTTAATGGTGGAATTAATAATATTATTTTTGATAAATATTTTCCATAATTCATCTGCTGATACAACTTTAATGATCCATTTGGAAGCCAATTCCATACCTTGTTTCTTAAGGTATTTAATGCCCAGACCACCATGTATCCTTGAATTGCAACACCACTCCCACTTGACATTATGTCTTTTCTTGTTACCTATGTCATCTAACCATAGCACATCTCTAAGAATATTTTCAAGTTTGTTTGTTTGGTGATTGGAAAACATCCAAGATGAGGCATAGTATATGGCATGAGATGATAATACCTTTTGAACAACCTGAAGTCTGCCAACTAAGGATAGCATGTGAGTTTTCCACTTTATGTGTTTCTTCTCAATTTTTTTGTAAATCCATTTTCACATATCATTCAGACATGATTCAAGGGGAAATGGTATACCCAAATACCTAACAATAGTATTAGCTCTAGCCCATTTCCAACCATTATTACAGAGCCATAAGGGAGGGGTATTGTCCCATCCAAGGATAACAGATTTGTGTGGGGATATTTTGGCCCTAGAGGCTACACAAAAATATTTGGATTCTAGAGACAACTTTGTCAAAGTTTTGTCCTGAGAGTTCCACAAAGAGTGCAGTATCATCAGAAAACTATTCAATGAAAATTTCTTCTTTGTTAGGAAGGGAGATACCTTTGATAGGGGGGCCAAACTCATAGGCTTTCAAAGTGTAAGACATTATATCATCAACAATCACATATAGGGCAAGAGCAAGAGGGTAGCCTTGCCTGATAGATCTAGGAAGTGGAATAGGGTCTGAAAGTTCACCATTAACCTCAAAAACAATATTATAATCTTTGAACAAGACACTAACCCACTTGCAGAAGTATTCTGTAAAACCTAATTTTTTAAGCATAGCAAATAAAAAATGCCACTCAATCTTATCATAAGCCTTTTCAAAATCAAGAAGAATCATAGAAATATTTTGATTGTCAACCTTGGCCCAGTGCATTTCCTACCAGCTAGTATTAACATTTTTAAGTACATATTTTTCTTTAATAAAAATTTTTTGGGTTACTGAAATAATATCATTTAAAATCTCAGAGACCCTCTTAGCCATTGGTTTAGCAATCACTTTATAAGACATGTTTAAGAGAGTGATTGGCCTCCAGTTCTTAACTAGGATTTTGTCTCCTTCTTTAGGGAGGATTTTGATAAGTCCTCTATTGAAATTTTCCCCCAAATTCCCATTGTCAAATGCAAATCTGTAAAGATCAAAGTGTTCAGCCGAAATCCATTCTTTATTGGCTTTGTAAAACTCAGCAGGCAGACCATGAATGCCCGAAGATTTCTCATTATCCAGAGACCCAATGACATCTTCCACTTCTTGGATGGAAATTTACTTACCCAATATGTCATTTTGGATTTTATTAGTTTTCCTTGGAATTGTACTGATACATTGATCCATACAAAGATGATCACCTTCATTATGTTCAGAATTAAAGAGTTTTTTATAGAATTCCAAAAATATTTTCATAATTCTATAAATAGAAAAATGTATCTTTAACCTAGCCCAGAATAAGTATTCATTACCCTTCCAATCAAACTTCTCACCTCCTACCTTATCCCTAGGATATTCGATCATATTAAGTCACCCACAAATGTCCATGCAAAAGTAGGTAGGCTGGCAGTCAGCCACTCCCATAGTTTGGCCCTATCTCTGTAGTCATTAGGAGCATAGATATTACATACTCCTAAGATTTTTTCCTTACTATTCAGAGTAATCCATAGAGCTCTACTGCATGGTGACAGGCCATGGGAAATGATTTTGTCACTTCAAGAGGGGTTGATTAGAGTTTCTATAGCCCATTTCCCCTATAGTGGTCTCAATAAAGGCATTTAGAGTTATTCCAAATAAGTTTTAACACATTAAAGGCTTGATAACCAGTGAGTTTTATTTCTTTCAAACAAACTATGTCCTTGCCTTTGAGATTTTTGAACCACCTTCTCACTATATATTTCCTATCATGCATTTCTAGCTCTCTAATATTCCAGCTATGAATTTGTACTTTCATCATTGACCAATGAGGGGGGTTGTGTTCTTACATAGTCTGGTGAAACATTCAGGGATTTAATTCCCCATTGCCTTATTAGTTCTATCATTTTTTTTGAAGCTATTGTTTCTTTCATATGTTTTTATCTTCTTCTTTTTAGCAAGAACTTCAATGAACCCATCCTCCACTATTTCAGAATCAGCAGAGGGATCCTTATCTGGTCTTCTCTCAGTATACTGTGTTGAAGGCATGAAGACAGCAAAATCATTCCTATGCTCTATAGATGTTTTAGATGTAGGGGTAGGTTTAATGTTTTTAGTATCTGCTTTAATCCTTGACATATCAATTTGTTGAGCATTCCTATGATTGAAATTTTCCTCATTAACTTTCTCTCTAGGAACCATGATATACTGGGGGATAGAAGAAGTTTTCTCTATGGGATCAGAATGTCTTTTAGAGGTAGGTCTAACCTCATAATCATCTTCAAATAGAGGATTGTTCAATGTAACAAAGGTATCTTCTTGTGCATCGACAATAGCTTTATCTTGATTAGGGTTTTGTTGGCTGCTATTATTGTTAGCAGTATGAAACTCTTTTTGGATGTTTTTAAGTATAGGGTAGTCTTTTTTAACATGTCCATTTAACTTGCAATGAAAACATGCTCCAATATCACCAAGCCTATTCACCTCCCATTTGTATGTCTCTTCATCAAGGTTGATGGATATATCATTTGTGAAGGTGACACTCAGGGTAGGGGCTAAAAGAATGTGGGCATTAAGATGAGGAAGGGTGATTTTGGTGTCTTCTACTTGGAGTACAGTACCTAGTGGTTTAAGCATATGGGGTAGAAAGGGCCATAATTTTGGTTGAACTCCTTTGAGTTCCACCCAAAATGAGGAAGGTTGAGAAACTACATTGTCATGACTTCCTTTAGGTAACCATGGAAGTGCTCTAAACATGGTTTTCCCTAAATTCCAAAAGATTTTGTTTAAAACCTTTCCTGATTTGAATAATTTTTAAAGAAACCCACAAACAAACCCTTTTGTACCATTCAACTAAAACTCACAATTTAATGCCAAGTTTCTTTCCCCAAACATTATTGATCCAGTCATCAATAAATTTATGAGCAGGAAGAAACTTAATATCCATGCAAACAAAGAATACTGAAATATTTTTAAGCCTAGTCTGCTCTTCCTTAATAGCATTCAACATGTCTTCATTCAGAGAAAAAGAAAGGGTATTACCAACAGGAGTCAGGGTCTTACTCTTAGTAATAACTGAGAGGGGGGGTGAATCAGTGGCCTCAAAAATATTCCAATAATCAACCCAAAAACTTAGTACCACAATATTAACCCTCTATTTATCTTCAGTCCTATAAGCTGAATGCCTTCAAATACTATTATAACATTACTACTGCTTGGAATGCTTTGGTAAACCTTCTACTATATGTTTACCGAATAGCAGTCTGTTAATTTACCGAAAGACAGTAAATTATCTAGAGTATACCGATCAATCCAAATTAGTCATTTGTAATGTAAAACACTAACTTAATGACTCATAAACACATTGACACATGGATTTTTAAAATGGAAACCTTGTTAAGGGAAAAACCACTTGGGACCAGTAACCCAAAATTTTCACTTTTCTAAAGTGAGCTCGGTGAACAGCCAACCCTGTTAAAGGTTACAAACACACTTTTAGGTGTGACCTTGTTAGAGGATTTAAAAGTTTAGTCTATCACTTGATATCGAGCATCTCTATGCTACTTTCCTTGATCAAACACTCACTTGGTCTGTCAATAGGTATCTGGCATCTCATGCTATCTTCATCATCAAAATTTTTGATACTCCTTGGGATGTATCTCAATATAGAAATGATCTTTAAATCTAGCTCGGTTAAGAGACTTTCCAAATCAATGGTTAAAATGAAATAGTATGATCTGTTCACATATACAACTTATACTTGCAGATTTTTAGATCTATTCTAATCTCATGAAATTATTTTGATCAATATATCTCTTTTTATACCTTTTTCCCACTTTAATTCTGCTTGGTGATGATGTGCCTTATTGCTCAGTCTCCACAAAAAAAATTTAGCTCTTTCCTCAGCTTGATTGATCAGGACTGTATGAAGTTGCTCTTCATGAGTTTCTCTTTAGCATCCTCTTTTCATTCATTCACCCACCATAATTCGTAATGAATTGAGTTGTCTCTTTATAAACATGATATCACCATTGTTAGGTTCTTAATTTTCTTGATCTTGGCATGATCCACAATTCTTGCCAATTAGATTTAAAGAAAAACTCATGTTTTATCTCGCAGAGATCTTCTTGCCAACTGGACAAAACAACTTTAAATCCTTTACTTATCTCTAAATTTATCTTTTCGATGAAAACAAAGATAACTAACAGTTAAGTCCATATTTAGCTCTACCAGCTAGATATGTTTTTGTTTCTAAACTCAAGTTAATTTTGGTGTTTTAAATCTTTGATAGCTTAGGTCAACACTCCAGTTCTCCTTGGGTTTCTCTGTTGGTTTACACTATGTTTCTGGCCATCGGTTATGCTTTTTATTCTGCTCATTGGTGTTCTTACTTGGGCATCACTGTGACTTGAATTTCGGTGATCTCTATCTGTTGGTGTCCACTGACTATTGGTTTTTGAATTCACATTGTGAATGCTTGTCTCTTATGCATTACTGAAAGCATAATATTTTTCTCTTTGATTCTCTAAAGTCTTTGACACTTTTATTATAACCGATTAGATAATATCAAATTGACATCAATGACAATACAATCCATTAACTAATTTAATGTCTTGCATTATCCTTCTGTATTTCAGTGATCAACTTAACATCTTCAAACATGCAATCAGTTACATGTCATCAATCTCTCCCTTTGGCATTGATGGAAACATACTACATTATCGTACTATACTATCACTAATACAATAAGAAATATATAGTTTCATCAAGCTTTCCTAATTTAAATATTACAAATGTCTGGCTTTCAGTAAGCTCAAAATAGCTTAAATTTGTTTCATGCAAAATGGTTGTCTTCAATCTTCAATCCCTTCACTGGATAGATGTATCATCTGATGTCTCTGTTCTGATACATGCTCTTCCATGACTGTTCCTCTTCTTGATAATCTCTTTTTCCTTTCACAACAATCTTTCTCTTTGTATGAACTCTCTCCCTTTGTTACTTCTCTCCCTTAGATGGATATTTCATATGTAATCAATTTCTCTCCTTTAGAATATTGACTAACTCTTCCTTCTGATTCTCAAGAACTTCTCTTCATGAATAATGATATAATCTTTTCTGATCAATGAGATAATCTCTCCCTTATGATGATGAGATAATCTCTCCCTTAAGATAATGTAAATATCTCCCTAATGATAATGAGATCATCTCTCCCTTTGAAAATGATGTCAAACAAAAACACTTCTCATTATTTTGATCATCTTCCATTCTTTACATAATATATTCCTTGAATTTCCCTATCCATCATCAATACAATGTCTCTGGTTTTAGATGTAGATTTGTACCGTATGTATCGATGTATTTGTTGTTGTCCATCTCAGTTTTTGCATCAACATGACTAATCTTCATATTTGGAATAGGTTGATGCAACGTCCTAGTCAGTTTACTGACCGATAGATAAGGGTCAGACCCCTAGTCTCTATCTCAGGTACTCAAATGTATCCTTTGGTAATGGCTTGGTGAATATATCAGCTAAATGTTCCTTTGATTGAACATATTCCAGTGTCACTTCCTTTTCTGCACCTGTTCTCTTAGATAGTGATACTTTATAGCAATATGCTTAGTCTTATCATGCATGGCTGGATTCTTAGAAATGTTTATTGTACTGGTGTTATCACAATAGATAATTACTGGTTCAAGAATCTTCATATTCATAGCTTCAAGCAATTGTTTGATCCATGCAATATTGGAGCAATTTGTAGTAGTAGCCACATACTCTGCATCTGTAGTAGACTGAGAGATGCATCCTTGCTTCTTGTTGATCCATGTGACAAGTCGATCACCAATGAAGAATGTTCCTCCAGTCGTGCTCTTATGGCCATCTATGTTTCCAGCCCAATCATCATCTATATAGACTTGTAGCTTAAATTTTCCTTCTCTTTTATACCATAATCCATAGTCCTTTGTGTTCTTTAGATATCTCAGAATTCTCTTGACAGCTGTCATATGTGATTCTTTGGGATTAGTAGAGAATCTTTTAACTATTCCAACTGCATGTGCTATATCTGGTCTGGTGTGAACAACATACATCAGTTTTCCAATCATTGATCTATATAAGGTCTGATTTACCTCATTGGATTTGTCTTCTTTTGTCATCTTACATCTGATAGCCATAGGTGTTCCAACTAGTTTGGAATCTTCCATCTTGAATATCTTCAGTACTTCCTTGATGTATTTGGATTGAGTGACATATATCCCTGCATCTTGTTGAAGAATCTATAGACCAAGAAAGAATTTGATCTCCCCAAACATATAGACATTTCAAATTCCTATCTCATTTCATTAGGAAAGGATTTGCATAAAAATTCATTTCCCCCAAAAAAGATATCATCAACAAAAACTTCAGCAATCAGAATATTACCATTGGTATCTTCTTTTACATATAGATTGTTATTTTCACTTGTTCTAACAAATTTTATGCTAATGAGACATGAGTGAAATATTTCATACCAGGATCTTGGTGCTTGTTTCAATCCATACAAGGATTTATGTAGTCTACATACCATGTTTCTCTTGTCTGTATCAACAAACCATTATGGTTGCTCAATGTATACCTCTTCTTCCAGTATTCTATTTAGGAATGCAGATTTGACATCCATCTGGTATACCTTGAATCCTTTAAAAGAAACATAAGAAAGTAAAATTCTACTCCTTCTAGTCTAGCAACGGGTGTAAAGGTTTATCCATAATTAATACCTTCTTGTGCATATCCCTTTCATACTAACCTTGCTTTGTTTCTTGTGACTTCTCCATTCTCATTCAGCTTGTTTCTGAATATCCATTTGGTACGGATGACATTCTTGTCATCTGGTCTCAGTACTAGTGTCCATGTACTATTCTTCTCAATGTGTTCTATTTCTTTATTCATAGCACTAACCCATTCTTCATTCTCAAGTGCAGTATTAATAGATTTAGGCTCAAAGTCATAAAGTAAACATCTGGTGTTTAGTGACTTACTTCTTGTTCTTGTTCCAGCCTTCTTGTCTCCTATGAGTTGATTCTGTGGATGATTTCTTCTAACATACTTGGCAAGTTTTGGTTCAGCTTTGTGTTGATCATTCTGATCATCTTCTTGACCTTTGTTCTCATCTCCATTGTTTGGAACATCATCTTGAGGATTATATTGATTTTCAGTAATTGTAGCCTGATGCTCGGGTGCAATTTTCTGTTGCTCAGGAGCGAGACACTGTTGCTCGGGTAGAGTGTCAAGTTATGTATAAACAAACCTTTTGTAGTCTTGTGGTTTCTTTTTGCTTTCCTTATAATTCTTTTCTGCAAATTCATCTATTTTTACATTTGCACTTTCAATGATTTTGTTAGATGACATGCTAAGACATTTATAAGCCTTTCTTTTGGCTGAGTACCCTAGAAAGATACCTTCATCACTTTTGGAGTCAAGTTTTCCATTTCTATCATCCTTCAAAATATAACATTGACTACCAAAGATTCTGAAATAACTTACATTGGGTGTATGACCAGACCAAAGCTAATAGAGTGTCTTCTTTGTGTCCTTCTTCAATTGTACTATGTTTAGTGTATAGACAGCAGTACTGACAGCTTCCCTCCAGAAAGTTTGAGTGATGCTTTTCTCAATCATCAATGTTCTTGCACAATCAACAATTTATCTATTTCTCCTTTCAGTAATTCCATTTTTTTATGGTGTTCTCGGTGTAGAAACCTATCTTTTAATTCCATGCTCATTGCAATAGTCAATGAATTCTTTTGAAGTAAATTCCCCTCCTCTATCTAACCTTAAGCATTTCAATTTATTTTCACTTTATTTTTCTACCATAGCCTTGTACCATTTAAACATTTTAAATGCTTTTGATTTGTCTTTTAAGAACATTATTGTCATCATTCTAGAATAATCATCAACAAAGAGAATAAAATACCTATCTCCATAGTAGCTCTTTGTCCTCATGGGTCCACATAGATCTGTATGGAATAATTCTAAAATTACATTAAATGCATGGGTTTTACTCTTGAAACTAGACTTTGTCATCTTACCTTTTTGACAATTCTTCCACATGATATGCTCGGGCTTAGTCATGCTTGGTAAGCCTCTAACATTCATCTTGTTGCTTATCTTTAACATGTTGTCAAAGTTCATATGACACAATCTTTTGTGCCACAACCATATGTCTTCATTTCTAGCCATTAAACAAGTGGTGTTAGTGTCATCAAGATAGAAAATGTTACCTTTTGTCTGCTCACCAGTACCAATCAACCTTCCTGATTCATTGAAGATCTTTGCCTTTTTTATTTTCAAATGCTACTCTGTGACCTAAATTGTTCAATTGTGAAACACTTAACAAATTATAATTCAGTCCTTTTACCCAGTAAGAATTTTCACATTTTATCAGGTTATTCAACATTATGGTTCCTTTACCTTCAACTGGACAAGGTGTATCATTTCCCATTCTCACTAAACCACCATTATAGTAGGGTATGTGGAAGATCATGAGGGGCCAAAGTATGCCCTTAAGTGGCAATGAAAAATTAGAAAATCAGGGTTAGTAAACTTGACGTGAAAATTTGAACTAGCTATCAACCTAATATCAAAAAGTTATAAGAATAGAATCTATAGGAAATTGAATGTAGTTTCTGAAATACTAGGCCTTTTCTGAATTTTTTTTAATATGATTAATGAAAAGTATAGATTTCAATGCAGTAGTACAAAGATTTTAGGAAAAAAAATAGAAGTAGGTGTATGTCTGACCACCTTAATCATAATCAAATGATAATATTTTTTTATAAGATTTTATATATAAGTAGAAGAATCATGCCTAGATGTGAGGCATATTTTTGTGTAATTTTATTCCAAAAAAATAATTAATTATGAATTATCTGCTACAACATTTTCAGAATAAAAAAAACTCTCGTGTCTGACCACCTTAACTCATTGAAAAATTTACCAAATTCAAATTTATTTATTTTCCTTCTAGTAGGCAAAGCATAGAATGTGACGCATTTTTTGGATTTCAAAAATGTTATACCGTCTGAAAGTTATAGCCATTTTTCAATCAGTATATAAATAAACACTTTAGAGGTAATTCAATTGGAAAATAACTAATAATTACTTACCGAATTCAAAATTTGACAGAAATTATATCGATAGAAAGTTGATAATCTCCTTAAGATACCCTTTTCATTTCATCAAATTTGGGTGAAAAAAAAGTTGTCAACTACATGGTCGAAGTCTGGAACTCAGAGAAACAGAGGAAAAACACGTTTTTGAGACATTTGAAGAGTTGACCAGGTAGGTATGGTGCACAAAGCAATACTGAGCCTAATCAGGTACCCGATATTTTTAGGTACCCAAATATCCCAACAAAATTTTGAATTTTAAATTTTCCCTCCCCTTTCTCCCTCTTAATTTATTTTCAACCCCTTTCTCCCTCCCATTTCTCCATACTAGAATATATATCAAAAATTATATATTAGATTATATATTATATATATTAAATATTATATAATATCTATTATATATTAAATATTATATATAAAATATTATTGTATATATAATAAAATCAAGTATAGTATATATATAATATATATTATATAGGACATATTAATATATAGGTTAATTACACTAGTATAAGGCATCGAAAAGGTTTCCAAAGGGGTCAGAGGGTTCCTAGGGGTCCTAACGCTTGAAAAACTATACTAGGACCCCTTAGGTCCCTCTGTAACCCTGACAACACATTAGAATAGTCAAGTGTCTCCCAAGGGGTCGTACGAACCCTTGGGACATAACTTAGTGTTCTAAAGTGTCGAAAGAGGTCATGGGGACTTCCTAGGGGTCCTAACGCATAAGAAGGTGTACTAGGGCCCCTTAGGTCCCTCTGTGACCCCCAAGGACACAATTGAGTGTTCCAATGTGTTCTAAGGGGTCACAGAGGGACTTAAGGGGCCCTATTACACATTATCACACGTTAGGACCCCTAGGATTTTCAAGGCCCGATGTATGAAGAAGTTTAGTGGACATGTCTGTAGGAAGGTCTGTAATGCAACTTCCCATGACCCCTTTTGACACATTTCAACACTCAGGTGTGTCTCAAGGGGTTGTATGACCCCTTAGGACACACTTGAGTGTTC
>MU227808.1:3381212-3393491 GCA_018584345.1 Thuja plicata | reverse complement strand
CCCCTTTCGACACATTTTAGCACTCAAGTGTGTCCCAAGGGGTCGTACGACCACTTAGGACACACTTGAATGTTCTCATGTTTTGAAAGGGGTCATTGGGACTTCCTAGGGGTCCTAGTATGCCTTATCACATGTTAGGACCCCTAGGAAGTTTTGATGACCCTTTTTGACACATTTTAACACTCAAGTATTTTCCAAGGGGATGTATGACCACTTAGGACACACTTGAGAGTTCTAATGTGTAAAAATGGGTCATGGGGACTTCCTAGGGGTTGTAGTATGTCTTATCACATGTTAGGACCCCTAGAAAGTCCCCATGACCCCTTTTGACACATTTAAACACTTAATTGTGTCTCAAGGGGTCGTACGACTCCTTAAGACACACTTTAGTGTTGAGATATGTTGGAAGGGGTCATGGGGACTTCCTAGGGGTCCTAGTATGCCTTATCACCTGTTAGGACCCTTAGGAAGTCCCCATGATCCCTTTTGACACATTTCAACACTCAAGTGTGTCCCAAGGGGTCGTATGACCCCTTAAGACACACTTGAGTGTTATCATGTGTCATAAGGGGTCATGGGGACTTCCTAGGGGTTCTAACATGTGATAAGGTGTACTAGGACCCCTTAGGACCCTCTTTGACCTCCAGGGACACATTAGAACACTCAAGTGTGTCCCAAGGGGTCCTAAGACCTCTTAAGACACACTTGATTTTTCCAATGTTTCAAAAGGGGTCATGGGGTCTTCCTAGGAATCCTAATGCTTGAGAAGGTGTACTAGGACCCCTTAGGACCTTCTTTGACCCCCGAGGACACATTGGAACACTCAAGTGTATCCCAAGGTGTTTTATGACCTGTTGGGACACACTTGAGTGCTCTAATGTATCGAAAGAGCTCATGGAGATTTTGTAGGGGTTGTACAACTGTGATAAGGTGTACTAGGACCCCTTAGGTCCCTCTTTGACCCCGGGAACATGTTGGAACACTCAAGTGTGTCCCATGAGTTTGTAAGATCGCTTGGGACACAATTAAGTGTTCTAATGTGTCCTCGGGGGTCAAAGAGGGACCTAAGGGGTCCTAGTATATGCTCTCAAACGTTAGGACCCCTAGGAAGACCCAATGACCCCTTTCGACACATTGGAACACTCAAGTATATCCCAAGAGGTCATAAGACCACTTGGGACACACTTGAGTCTTCCAACGTGTCTCTGGGGGTCAAAGAGGGTCTTAAGGGGTCTTATTACACCTTCTCATGCATTATGACCCCTAAGAAGACTCCATGACCCCTTTTGACATATTGAAACACTCAATTGTGTCGCAAGGGTTCCTAAGACCTCTTGCGACACACTTGAGTGGTCCAATGTCTTGAAAGGGGTTGTGTGGACTTGCTAGGGGTCCTAACATGTGATAAGGTGTACTAGGACCCCTTAGGACCCTCTTTGACCCCTAGGGACACATTGGAACACTCAAGTGTGTCCTAAGGGGTCCTACGACCTCTTAAGACACACTTGAGTGTTCCAATGTTTCAAAATGGGTCATGGGGTCTTTCTAGGAATCCTAAAATGTGAGAAGGTATACTAGGACCCCTTAGGACCCTCTTTGACCCCTGGGGACACATTCAAACACTCAAGTGTGTCCCAAGGGTTCCTACGACCTCTTGGGACACACTTGAGTCTTCCAATATGTCGAAAGGGGTCATAGGGACTTCATAGGGGTCGTACGACTATGATAAGGTGTAATAGCACCCCTTAGGTCACTCTTTGACCTCCAGGAGCACATTGTAACACTAAATTGTGTCCCAAGGGGTCATACAAGTTTTTGGGACACATTTGAGTGTTCCAATGTTTCAAAAGGGTAATCAAAAGTCCCCATGACCCCTTTTAATACATTGGAACAGCCAAGTGTGTCCCAAGAGGTCATAGGACCCCTTGGGACACAATTGAGTGTTCTAATGTGTCCCTAGGGGTCAAAGAAGGACCTAAAAGGTCCTAGAACATGTTGTCATGCGTTAGGACCCCTAGGAAGATCCCATGACCCCTTTCAACACATTGGAACACTCAAGTATATCCTAAGAGGTTGTAGGACCCCTTGGGACACACTTGAGTGTGCCAATATGTCCCTAAGGGTCAAAGAGGTTCCTAAAGGGTCTTATTACACCTTATCACATGTTAGGACCCTTAAGAAGACTCCATGACCCCTTTCGACACATTGAAACACTCAATTGTGTCCCAAGGGGTCCTACGACCTCTTGGGACACACTTGAGTGGTCCAATGTCTCGAAAGGGGTCATGGGGACTTCCCAGGGGTCCTAACATGTGATAAAGTGTACTAAGACCCTGTAGGGCCTTCTTTCACCCCTGGGGATACATTGGAACACTCAAGTGTGTCCCAAGGGGTCCTATGACCTCTTGGGATACACTTGAATGTTCCAATGTTTGAAAAGGGGTCATGGGGTCTTCCTAGGGGCCCTAATGTGTGAGAAGGTGTACTAGGACATCAGGGACACATTGGAACACTCAAGTGTGTCCCAAGGAGTCCTACGAAAGTTTATTTGAAAAAAAAATTACAAAAAAAATAAATTATTATTATTAAATTTAAAAAAAAATTAGGTACTCAAAAATATCAGGTACCCGAAAAAATCAGGTACCCAATTTTTTTAGGTACCCAAAAATATCAGGTACCCAAAAAAATTAGGTACCCGATTAGGCTTGTGCTTTGTTGTCAGGTTTGCCCAAGTGTACTGACACCCAGGCCTACTAAAAATTCAACAAACGTTTTCATGCACTTTTGGACAAGTGAAAAGTGGATTTTTTTCACATTGCCTCTTTTTGGCCCCCGATGATCTTGCACATACCCAGTATTCAAAAGTCTCAAACTTTTGTTTATCACCAGTCATATGGTGAGTGTAGCCACTATGTATGATCCAGACATCATTTTTACTAACTTTAGACATGAGTGCAGTCTCTACATACCTTTTTTCATCTTCATCTGAATCATCCTTCATGGCTACAAATACCATCTTGATGTCTTCTTCTGATTTGGTGTCAGTGTCATCAGCTCTGTTCTCAGCTAGGTAACAAGCTTTCTTCCCTTTGTCCTTGTAGTCTCAGGTATCTCTCTTGTCATATTTTCAGTTGCTTTGATAATCTCTGTTATCACCTTTGTCAAACTTCTCATATGATCTATCATTTCCTCTGTCATCTTTTCTTCTGTTTGGACATCTTGTAGCAAAGTGTCCAACCTCTTTACAATTGAAACATACAATTGGTAATTTACCTTTGCCTCTCTACAATCTTCTGGCCATAAGTGCTTCAATCTCATCAAGTCCTTGATCCTCATTATCACTGTCACTATCATTTCTAACAATATGTCTATGAATTGAGTTACTTATCTTTAAAGAATATTTGATGGAAGATTCTATATATGGTAAAACACTATTATCAAACTTATTCATCTCGAATGAAATCAGTCTACCAATCAGACTATCTAGAGTAAATGTACATTGTTTGTAACTACTCTCATTTCTTGAATAGTATAAACTCTAATAGCATATACAGGAAGTAAGGTTCTTGATATTTTACTTACCACTTTCTCCTCTTCAAGTACACCTCCAACTCCTCGAATAGAATTTACTACCTCTTTGATCCTATAGCTATACTGAGTGATATTTTCTTCTTCTTTCATGCTTAGGTCATCAAACCTCTCTCTTAGGATTTCTACCTTTGCTCTTAGTACATTGGCATCTCCTCCATGTACAAGATTCAACTTATCCCACATTTTCTTTGCAGAGGTACAGGTTTTGACATCTTTAAACTCAACATCAGAGAGTCATGATGCAAGTTCTATTATCATGCAGTTATGCTCATGCTTTAATCTTAATTTCTCAAGATGTGAGGTCTTGTAGGAAACACATATTCAGTATCTAAGTATTGAACAATATCATTTCCAATAAATGATAAGTGGAGTCTTATTCTGCTTTGCCATGATGCAAAGTTGTCTTTAGTCAACTTGGGCACATCTCGTCTATTCATCTCGTGATCTTTTGCTTGAGCTGTTAAACTCCCTTTCTAAGTACACAAGATCTGATACCAATTTTTAGTAATAACTGAGAGCGGGGGGGTGAATTAGTGGCCTCAAAAATATTCTAATAATCAACCAAAAAACTTGGTACCACAATATTAAGCCTCTAGTTATCTCCAGTCCTATAAGATGAATGCCTTCAAATACTATTATCACATTACTACTACTCAGAATGCTTTGTTAAACCTTCTCCTGTATGTTTACTGAATAGCAGTCTTTAATTTACCGAAAGACATTAAATTATCTAGATTATACCGATCAATCCAAATTAGTTATGTGTAATGTAAAACACTAAAGTAATGACTCATAAAAAAATTGACACATGGATTTTTAACATGGAAACCTTGTTAAGGGAAAAAACCCTTGGGACCAGTAACCCAAAATTTTCACTCTTCTGAAGTGAGCTCAGTGAAGAGCCAACCTTTTTAAAGGTTACAATCACACTGTTAGGTGTGACCTTGTTACAAGATTTAAAATTTTAGTATGTCACTTGATATCGGGCATCTCTATGCTACCATCCTTGATCAAACACTCACTTGGCCTATCAATAGGTATCTAGTATCTCATGCTATCTTCATGATAAAAATTTTTGATACTCCTTGGGATGTATCTCAATATAGAAAGGATCTTTAAATCCTACTCGGTTAAGAAACTTTCTGAATAAATGGTTAAACTAAAATAGTATGATATGTTCACATATACAACTTATACTTGCAGATTTTAAGATCTATTGTAATCTCGTAAAACTATTTTGATCAATATATCTCTTTTTATAACTTTTCTCCCCTTTAATTCTTCTTGGTGTTGTGCTCTATTGCTCGGTGTCCATAGAAAAATTTATCTCTTTCCTCAGCTTGATTGATCAGGACTATATGAAGTTGCTCCTCATTAGGTTCTCTTCAACATCCTCTTTCATTCATTCACCCACCACAATTCATAATGAATTGAGTTGTCTCTTTTTAGACATGATATCACCATTGTTAGGTTCTTGATTTTCTTGATCTTGGCGTGATCCACAATTCTCGCCAATTAGATATAAAGCAAAACTCATGTTTTATCTCGTAGAGATCTTCTTGCCAATTGGACAAAACAACTATAAATCCTTTACTTATCTCTGGATTTATCTTGTCGATGAAAATAAAGATAACTCCCAATTAAGTCCTTATTTATCTCTTCCAGCTAGATATTTTATCATTTCTAAACTCAAGTTAATTTTGGTGTTTTAACTCTTTGATAGCTTTGGTCAACACTCCAGTTCTCCTTGGGATTCTTTGTCGATTTACACTATGTTTTTTGCCATCGGTTATGCTTGTGATTATTCTTGTCAGTAATGCTCATCGGTGTTCTTGCTCAGGCATTACTGTGACTTGAATTTTGGTGATCTATGTCCGTCGGTGTCCACTGATCATCGGTGTTTGAAGTCACATTGTGAATGCTTATCTCTTATGCATTACTGAAAGCATAAGCTTTTTCTCTTTGATTCTTTGAATTCTTTGACACTTTGATTATAACCGATTAGATTATATCAAGTTGAAATCAATGAAAATACAATCCATTAACTGATTTAATGTCTTGCATTATCCTTCTATATTTCGGTGATCAACTTAACATTTTCAAACATTCAATCAGTTACATGTCATCACTTACCTTCTCCTCCACTAGATTCATAGGTACTACCTGCCATGTCAAAACCTCCTCGTCGATCTCCATTGGGTTTGGGAGGTTCTCCTTGGCCTCCCACATTCTTATTAACATTAGTGCATTCAAAAAATGATATTTCTAGACACTTAGATCCAGACCCATTAGCCACAACAGATTTGTAAGAGGGTTTGTGACCTTTAGGATCATGAGCACCACATGCATCACCATTAACCGAGCCAGGATCAATCTACCTTTCCTTGTAATGATTAGGGTTATCCACCTTGCTGCCAGTGTTATGATTGCAAGCATCATGATCCATCAAGACAACACAAGCCCGAGATATGAACGATCAAGCCCTAAGCAACAAGAAATCAGAGAGAAAAATAACACACAAGAGCCCAAAAATAAAAACAAGCACATGAAGGGAGGACCAAAGAAAAACAACAAGACACCAGAGAGAAACACTCCAAGACCAGCGAGAGCTTGCAAGATGGGCAAGGAGAACGAAACAGACATGGGGAAGGTGCCCTTTTGCAGAGCCCTCGTTTCCCTACTAGATCAGAGTATTCTTTTTTTTTTTTAAATATATGTATTTAAAAATTATTTCTAAGAGAAGAATATGAATCTATATTTTATTATTGTCTTCTTTTTAGAAGAATATAGTTGAATATTTTTATTATTATTCTATGTTTTTTAATATTTCAAAAAAATATTGAAAAAGAAGATAAGTATTAATAAAAGATATTAGAATTAATTATCAATGTTTGAACATAAAATGAGCAAAATGGAAAAACAATATTTGTTATGTCTTTTTTGCTTTTAAAATAACAATTTGAGATTCGGATACACTCCACCAACAAGGTCTTTGTACTTTTAAATCTTCAATCCTATTGATTACATTTTGTTTTAATATTTTTTTGTATTCAATATCACTTTTAGAAGAGGATCAAACACACATTACCAAACTTTATATTTGATTAGGCATTTGTAGCCATTTCTTTTTTATTTCAATCATTATACAAGGTGTTGCTATTTTGGTAAACTTTTCTATTAAACGTGCATACCTTTATTGATGGTTTTCCACAAATTTGAAGAACATTCATTCTGATTTGCTAAAATATTAGATGAATTGCTTATAAAATTGTTGTAGATGACTTACATTTTTTATTGGATCATAACTAGACATGAATATTCAATTAGGCTTACTCTATATACAATCTACAATCTTTGGTGAATGAAATTAACCTTTGTGTGTGAGGGTCGATTAGAGGGAACACATCATCTTAAAATAGTCCACTCCTAAACCACAAACTATGGTTGCAAGCTTAATTCCATGCCTCCTCTTTGTTTTCAAGTTTATACTGTAACACCCCCGTCATGGAACCCAAGAGAACCCAAGAGGATAACATGAAATAACAATAAAACATGACACAATTTTTTTCAAAGATAACATATTACAATATCAACATAACATCCTCTTAGATTCCCGTCCATCACTACTTAAGAATGCATAAACAATAACACAACATAATCATAAAATAAAAATATTAAATCAATAATACAATATCCTTCAAAAATCTATTATAATCCATCCAAGGATACATTTCAATGATTTTCAGGATATATCCATGGCATGATAACAAGTGTTTTACAAGAGCAAAATTTTACAATGTCACATAAACCCTTTTACATCATGTGATACAATATTACAACAAAGATCATGGATGAAGAAGTTGACATGAAGATGCAAAGAAAGGAAAGGAAGGGAAAGGATCTTTTATAGTCCACCATAACAGCAATATGTTTTTTGGTCTACATATGGTGACAGCAATATGGGAATACCCCTCCCTCAATGATGCCATAAACATTTCTCCCTCACTACTTTAAGAAATGTTATGGTCACTTTGTTGTTGTAGGAGATTATTTGTGTTTTAGCATGCAAAATGGTAAATTTGCAGGAGCAGAAGGAGTAGCATATATTTTGAAAGTCTCTCTCTCTCTCTCTCTCTCTCTCTCTCTCTCTCTCTCTCTCTCTCTCTCTCTCTCTCTCTCTCTCTCTCTGTGTGTGTGTGTGTGTGTGTGTGTGTGTGTGTGTGTGTGTTTGGATCTGACTGTCCTTGAAAAGGTAGTAAACGCTAAACATGAGATCATTTGTCTAAATTGCCTACTCTCAACAATTGACTTCTCAAGCTAAATCTTCTATCATAGTAGTTTTTGAAGCATCGTCAACCCACCTATCGTTTGGAATTTTTATTAGTTTTATCTATCCTTCTTATTATGCATTATTTAGTAGTAGTAGTATAAAGAAAGCAAGGAAGATTGTTTCAACTTTCAGGAATATTCTTATTACTGGCTTTGTTGTGTTCAATAGGAGCCTGTGCTGTGCTATGTAATTTGTTTCTTGATGTAACTTCATTAGTTTAGAATCTAGCTAATAGGCTTCGATTCAAATCCCAGATCAACTCCAGAGTAATGAATTTTTAGGATTAATGATGTTAAAAGTTTTGGAAGTGATCAGATTTTTACCTGGGACCTATGGTTGGATTAATGAGCAGCTTAATTACCAAGCTATATTCTATGTTGTTATGGATTTGAACCTAGGTTATACTATTACAATTGCTTACTATTATTCTTTGGATGCTTAAGTAGTGAGTTTATATATCCATCTTATGCCATATTATTTAGCAGTATTAAAAAAAAAGGAATGTTGTAACGATTTTGCAATATTCTTGCCACTGATTTTCCTCTTTTTCATTACTACGAGTGTTTATAAGTCCCTGCTTTGCTCTGTAAGTTATTTATTGATGTAATTTCAATAATCCACATAAGTTTTTATTTGAAAAATCATGGACAGGCTTGATTGCAAATCCAGAATCTAATCTAGTCTATTCAGTTGTTCTAAAACTAAGCTACTTGTCCTCATCAATGGAAAATCTACTTTAGACTAATGAGTTGTTCTAGCACTAAGCTACTTGTCACCATTAATCAAAATAACTTTTGTTTTCATGCTGCATTATATAATCATGCACATTAGCAACATCTTTGAATGTACCGGTAGTTTGAAGCCTTAAGGTATTTAGGTTCTTGCTAGTTGGTGAACAGACAAATTGTGGATAATTTCTTATCCATTACTTTTGAGGAAGAATAATCTTTCATTTTGTATATTGTGTGGAGACTTCTAGATCCAATGCTGAATGATGAAAATTTGCATTTGAGTGGAAATAAATGGCCTCTTGATCTAATTTTTGAAGATTTTGACGTAAAAAATGGATCCAGCCAAGTGAACGTTTTATGTTCCTAGAAATTTCCTATGCTTTTTCATCTCTCTCCTATTCATTTATAAAATCTTAACTAAAGTATTATAAAATTAGATTAATTAAATAATTTCCTTGGCTCCTATTCATTTATAAAATCTTAACTAAAGTATTATAAAATATAATTAATTAACAAATGTCCTTGGCTTCTAAATTCTAGATATTTACAAAGATGTTGTGTGCTACATATGTATTACTCTAAATTTTGACTCTTTGGTTGGGGTTTCAACAACGCTTCCACAGAGTTTCATTGAGTGATCTAGATTATCTATTAGGCGTCTAAAGATAAAGGTAGGTTGGGGTTATTAGAATTCATGCATAAGGATCGTACATCAAAGCTTGTAGTGGTAGAGAATGTTGAGAAGTGCTTTTGTGACATCATATTTTAGTAAGAGCGTATCATATTAATAAATGTTGATAGGGCTTCAGATTTCATATTTTTTAAATCCCCAATACCTATTAAAGCTTTTTAAACCTTTGTGGCTTAAAGTATAAAGAAATCATGGGAGGATCTAAAGTTCTAAACCACATCTAATATGGGAAATGGATCAATTTGAAATTAGAATTTTTGTATTGGAAATGGATCAATTTGAAATTAGAATTTTTGTTTAACAATCATCCCATGGTAATATATTTTTTTATACATGAGCAACCTAGAGTATTTTATCAAGAAATGAAAATATTTTGTTTTGTAAATTGTAGTCTTTGTTGGAGGAATCTATTAACTTTATGCTGCAGACCACTCTCACTATTTTTCTGTCTAAATTTAGTATCTTCTGTATCCACTTTCTTCTATGTTGCAGTCTGCATCATTTCCACTCCTCTATTATGCTGGAGTTTTCTAGAATCTTTTTTAAAACTCTATTTATGGTTGTTGGATATTCTTCTTCTTCTTTTTTTTGTTTCGAATTGAATAAAATCATTTTTCTATTTTGGTTTTCTGTACCAGACTATTGCTTTGTTATGTTTATTGTTTTTATTCTCTTTTTTTGTATATAATTGAATAAAATCATTATTCTATTTTGGTTTGTTGTAGCAGACTATTGCTTTTTTATGTTTATTGTTCTTCTCTGCCCTTGAAAATGCTATCAAAGCCTGTTGAAGATCTAAGGGATTTTTTTTGTAGAAGCAGCTGCTCCCAATAACTGAAGTTTGCAGTATCTACAAACAAACAAGGAGTCACTGAAGATTGGAGATATGGAAAGTTGGACCGTTGTAGCAATTGGAAGATAGATTTTGCAAAGGAGGTCATTGAAAGAGAAAAGAAGGCATGTGAAGCTGTCGTAAGGGGAGATTTAAATCACTGTAGCAGTTTGGATTGAAGGAATGACATCAAGAAATAATATTTTATAGCTCTAAATCCCCGTTTTCACACAAAAAAATTGTGGTTTTTGGGCAATAAAAATGAAATCCATATTTTGTTCACAAGAATTATGGGAGATGCTAAACAATGGATTTACAGAACTACAAGATCAAGCTGCATATCTAGCATTAATTAGAAATAAAAAAGATGAACTTAAGTAAAATAGTTAAAAAGAAGCGAGAGATGTAAGTTTTATTCAGCAAGTTGTGGACGAGTCAATATTTCCTAATATTCTAGTAGAAAAAACATCTAAAAGACTTGGGAAATGTTAGAAAATGTAAATTAGGGTACAACCAAGGTTACAATTATTAAGTTAAAAACACTTAGTAGAAATTTTGAGAATTTATAAATGAATGGTTCTTTGTAGACCACTTTATGAGTCAAGTTATGAATGTTATGAATCAAATAAGATCTAATGGAGAAGAAATGTCAGACCAGAAGATTATAGAAAATTTTTCTAGGAGTTTTCCTAGCAAATTTGATTCAATAGTTGTTGCAACTGAAGAATCTAAGGATTTGACACAGTTATGGGTAGATGAATTGATGGGATTTTTTTTTATCATGAGTCCAAAATAAATAGAAATAACAAGACTTCTTTTGAGAATGCTTCCAAGTCTTGGGAATCATCTAGAAAGGGAAGAGGAAGGCCAAGTCTTAGAGGAAGAGGCAATGAAAGAGGTGGAAGGAGTAATTTAGACCAAGGTGAAAGGAATAATTGTGCAAATCAGTACTACAACAATTGAGGACATGACAACAATCATTTTCAGTAACACACATAGAGGTTTGATATCTAATCTTCAGTGTTTTTATTGAAAAAATTATGGGAATTAGTGTAGAAAGAAACAATAAGAGGTGATCTAACAAAAGGCTAATTATACAGGCAAATCTAATTCTAGAATTTTAATTATCACTTTCCATATTGTTAAAGAAATTACTAAGGATATTTGGTTATTAGATAGTGGGTGTAGCAATCATATAACAGGGAATAAGAAATTATTTGGCAGTCTCGACGATTCTTTTAAATCTAAAGTGAAATTGGGAAAAAATAATGAAGTGGATATAATTGAACAAGGAGTGATAAGTGTTTTAACAAAAAATGGTGAAATTTTTTTATTCATGATGTTTATTTTGTACTTGGACTAAAGCGTAATTTGATGAGTGTTGGATAGCTAATACAAAAGGCTACAAAGTATCCGTCAAAGGTAACATGCGCATCAAACTAGATAAATTTTCAAATGATAGGCTCATTGCAAGAGTGAAGATCATGAGAAATCAAATCTTTCCTATATGGATTGAAGCAAATTTCAGAGTGATGTATCTAGACCAAATATGGCTATGACATTCAAGGTATGGAGATTTTTGTTTTGGAGGTTTGAGTTTGTTATGGAAGAAACATATGGTGAAGGGATTGCTACCAACAATACAACCTACCAGTTCTTGTGATAGTTTCATTTTATCCAAACAACATAGAGAGAGTTTCCTAGTAGGAGTTTCATATAGAGGAAGGGCATCGTAGGAAGTTTTTCATAGTAGCTTGTGTGGATCAATGCAAAGTCCATCACTTGGAGGTAGTATTCATTTTCTAAGTTTAGTTGATGATTTTAGCAGAAAGAGGTGGATATATTTTCTCAAGTAGAAGGCTAAAGCCTTTGGAAAGTTCAAGGGTTACAAAGCTAGGTGGAAAAGAAAAGTGGTCATTATATCAAGGTACTGAGATCAGATAGAGGGGGTGAATATGTCTAATGAACTTTTCAATTTTTGCAAAAATTATGGAATCAAAGGGAGTTACTACAAGGTACACACCACAACCAACTGGTGTAATAGAGGAGGAAAATAGAACTATCATGGAGATTACAAAAAATGTCAAGGAAATTTTTTTACAAG
>MU227808.1:3203940-3218486 GCA_018584345.1 Thuja plicata | reverse complement strand
TAATGCCTTCATTAATATGAAGACCTTAAGCCCATGTCTCTCCCATGCCTTATTAATGCCTTGGGCATTAAAGGCTCTTACATGTTCATTTATTGGGTCTTCAGATTCATAAATGAACCTTGTCCCCTCTCTCTCTCCCATTCTTCTATAAATAGAAGCCTGTTTTGAGAGAAAATAAGCCTTCACCATAGATTGAAAATACATTGTTATGCTGCTAGTTTAATCATAGAATTGTATTTCATCTATTATCTCATGCTAGTTTATAGTTCTTATTTCATCTTTTGAAGCTATTTTACATGCTTTTTCATCTTTTAGCTTGTTATTAAAGTAAAAATCCTTCATGCTAGGTTGTATTCGTCACTGGTTTATAGCATATTCTGAGGGCTAATATGTTATAGATTACACTCCTCCTAGTTAGCAGGCAATAGGTCGCTTTTAGTGTGTTTATATGTTTTTCTAACCATTTCGCACTAATATAATGATCTATTGAGTGTTTGTGTTGCTTCTGACAGGTACCCAAATACACACACACACTAGGACCCTTTAAGACCCTCTTTCACCCCCGGGGACATATTGGAACACTCAAGTGTGTCTGAGGGGGTCCTACGACCTCTTGGGATACACTTGAATGTTCCAATGTTTGAAAAGGGGTCATGGGGTCTTCCTAGGGGCCCTAATGTGTGAGAAGGTGTACTAGGACACCGGGGACACATTGGAACACTCAAGTGTGTCCCAAGAGGTCCTACGAAATTTTATTTGAAAAAGAAAATTATAAAATATATATAAATATATATATTATTATTATTAAATTAAAAAAAAAATTGGGTACCCGAAAAAATTAGGTACCTAATTTTTTTAGGTACCCAAAAATATCATGTACCCAAAATAATTAGGTACCCGATTAGGCTTGTGCTTTGGTGTCAGGTTTGCCTAAGTGTACTAACACCCAGGCCTACTAAAAATTCAACAAACTTTTTCATGCGCTTTTGGACAAGTGAAAAGTTGATTTTTTCACATCGCTTCTTTTTGGCCCCCCATGATCTTGCACATACCCAGTATTCAAAAGTCTCAAAATTTTGTTTATCACCAGTCATATGGTGAGTGCAGCCACTATCTATGATCCAGACATCATTTTTACTAACTTTAGACATGAGTGCAGTCTCTACATACCTTTCTTCATCTTCATCTGAATCATCCTTTATGGATACAAATACCATCTCGATGTCTTCTTCTAATTCGGTGTCAGTGTCATCAGCTTTGTTCTTAGCTAGGTAACAAGCTTTCTTCCCTTTGTCCTTGTAGTCTCAAGTATATCTCTTCTCATATTTTTAGTTTCTCTGATAATCTCTGTTATCACCTTTGTCAAACTTCTTCTCATATGATCTGTCATTTCCTCTATCATCTTTTCTTATGTTTGGACATCTTGCAGCAAAGTGTCCAACCTCTTTACAATTGAAACATACAAAAGGTAATTTACCTTTGTATCTACCTTTGCCTCTCTACAATCTTCTGGCCATAAGTGCTTCAATCTCATCAAGTCCTTGATCCTCATTATCAATGTCACTATCATTTCTAACAATATGTCTATGACCTGAGTTACTCATCTTTCAAGAATATTTTATGGTAGATTCTATATATGGTAAGACACTATTATCAAACTTATTCATCTCGAATGAAATCAGTCTACCAATCAGACTATCTAGAGTAACTGTACATTGTTTGCAACTGCTCTCATTTCTTGAATAGCATAAACTTTAATAGCATATACAGGAAGTAAGGTTCTTAAGATTTTACTTACCACTATCTTCTCTTCAAGTACACCTCCAACTCCTTGAATAGCATTTACTACCTCTTTGATTTTTTATCTATACTAAGTGATATTTTCTCCTCCTTTCATGCTTAGGTCATCAAACCTCTCTCTTAGGCTTTCTGCCTTTGCTCTTAGTACATTGGCATCTCCTCCATGTACAAGATTCAACTTATCCCACATTTTCTTTATAGAGGTACAAGTTTTGACATCTTCAAACTCAACATCGGAGAGTCATGATGCAAGTTCTATTATCATGCAATTATGCTCATGCTTTACTCTTAATTTCTCAAGAGTGTGAGGTCTTGTAGGCAACACATATACAGTATCTAAGTATTAAACAATATCATTTCCAATACATGATAAGTGGAGTCTTATTCTGCTTTGCCATGATGAAAAGTTTTCTTTATTCAACTTGGGCACATCTCATCTATTCATCTTGTGATCTTTTGCTTGAGCTGTTAAACTCCCTTTCTAAGCACACAAGCTCTGATACCAATTGTTAGTAATAACTGAGAGGGGGGTGAATCAGTGGCCTCAACAATATTCTAATAATCAACCAAAAAACTTGGTACCACAATATTAAGCCTCTAGTTATCTCCAGTCCTATAAGATGAATGCCTTCAAATACTATTATCACATTACTACTACTTAGAATGCTTTGTTAAACCTTCTACTGTATGTTTACTGAATAGCAGTCTATTAATTTATCGAAAGGTATTAAATTATCTAGATTATACCGATCAATCCAAATTAGTTATGTGTAATGTAAAACACTAAGGTAATGACTCATAAACACATTGACACATAGATTTTTAATGTGGAAACCCTATTAAGGGAAAAACCACTTGGGACCGATAACCCAAAATTTTCACTCTTTTGAAGTTAGCTCGGTGAAGATCAGCCAACCCTGTTAAAGGTTACAACCACACTGTTAGGTGTGACCTTGTTACAGGGTTTAAAATTTTAGTATGTCACTTGATATCAGGCATCTCTATGCTACCTTCCTTGATCAAACACTCACTTGGCCTATCAATAGGTATCTGGTATCTCATGCTATCTTTATGATCAAAATGTTTGATACTCCTTGGGATGTATCTCAATATAGAAAGGATCTTTAAATCCTGCTCGATTAAGAGACTTTCTGAATTAATGGTTAAACTAAAATAGTACATGATATGTTCACATATACAACTTATACTTGTAGATTTTAAGATCTATTATAATCTCATAAAACTATTTTGATCAATATATCTCTTTTTATACCTTTGCTCCCCTTTAATTCTTCTCAGTGTTGTGCTTTGTTGCTCGGTGTCCACAGAAAACTTTATCTCTTTCCTCAGCTTGATTGATCAAGACTGTATGACGTTTCTCCTCATCAGGTTCTCTTCAACATCCTCTTTTCATTCATTCACCCACCACAATTCGTAATGAATTTAGTTGTCTCTTTATAGACATGATATCACCATTGTTAGGTTCTTGATTTTCTTGATCTTGGCATGATCCAAAATTCTCGCCAATTAGATTTAAAGAAAAACTCATGTTTTATCTTGTAGAGATCTTCTTGCCAATTGGACAAAACAACTTTAAATCCTTTACTTATCTCTGGATTTATCTTTTTGATGAAAACAAAGATAACTCCCAATTAAGTCCTTATTTATCTCTTCCAGCTAGATATTTTGTCATTTCTGAACTCAAGTTAATTTCAGTGTTTTAACTCTTTGATAGCTTCGGTCAACACTCCAGTTCTCCTTGGGCTTCTTCGTTGATTTACACTATGTTTCTGGCCATCGGTTATGCTTGTGATTCTTCTTGTCAGTAATTCTCATCAGTGTTCTTTCTCAGGCATTACTGTGACTTGAATTTTGGTGATCTTTGTTCGTCAGTGTCCACTTATCATCGGTGTTTGAATTCACATTGTGAATGCTTGTCTCTTATGCATTACTGAAAGCATAAGATTTTTCTCTTTGATTCTCGAAATTCTTTGACACTTTGATTATAACCGATTAGATTATATCAAGTTGACATCAATGACAATACAATCCATTAACTTATTTAATATCTTGCATTATCCTTCTATATTTCGGTGATCAACTTAACATCTTCAAACATTCAATTAGTTACATGTCATCACTTACCTTCTCCTCCACTGGATTCATAGGTACTACCTGCCATGTCACAGCCTCCTCGTCGATCTCCATTGGGTTTGGGAAGTTCTCCTCAGCCTCCCACATTCTTATTAACATTAGTGCATTCAAAAAATGATATTTCTAGACACTTAGATCTAGACCCATCCACCACAACAGATTTTTAAGAGGGTTTGTGACCTTTAGGATCACGAGCACCACATGCATCACCATTAATTGAGTCGGGATCAATCTACCTTTCCTTTTAATGATTAGGGTTATCCACCTTGCTGCCAGTGTTAAGATTGAAAGCATCATAATCCATCAAGACAACACAAGCCCGAGATACGAATGGTCAAGCCCTAAGCAACAAGAAATCAGAGAGAAAAACAACACACAAGAGCCCAAAAACAAAAACAAGAACATGAAGGGAGGACCAAAGAAAAACAACAAGACACCAGAGAGAAACACTCCAAGACTAGCGAGAGCTTGCAAGATGGGCAAGGAGAACGAAACACACACGGGGAAGGTGCCCTTTTGCAGAGCCCTCGTTTCCCGACCAGATCAGAGTATTCTTTTTTTTTTTTTAAATATATGTATTTAAAAATTATTACTAAGAGAAGAATATGGATCTATATTCATTATTATCTTCTTTTTATAAGAATATAGTTGAATATTTTTATTATTATTCTATCTTTTTTAATATTTCAAAAAAATATTGAAAAATAAGATAAGTATTAATAAAAGATATTAGAATTAATTATCAATGTTTGAATATTAAATGAGAAAAATGGAAAAACAATTTTTATCATGTTTTTTTTGCTTTTAAAATAACAATTTGAGATTCGGATACACTCGACCAACAAGGTCTTTGTACTTTTAAATCTTCAATCCTATCGATTACATTTCATTTTAATATTTTTTTGTATTCAATATCACTTTTAGAAGAGGATCAAACACGCGTTACCAAACTTTTTATTTGATTAGGCATTTGTAGCCATTTCTTTTTTAATTCAATCATTATACAATGTGTTTCTATTTTCGTAAACTTTTCTATTAAACGTGCATACCTTTATTGATGGTTTTCAACAAATTTGAAGAACATTCATTCTGATTTGCTAAAATATTAGATGAATTGCTTAGAAAATTGTAGTAGATGACTTAAATTTTTTATTGGATCATAACTAGACATGAATATTCAATTAGGCTTACTCTCTATACAATCTACAATCTTTGGAGAATGAAATTAACCTTTGTGTGTGAGGGTCGATTAGAGGGAACACATCATCTTAAAATAGTCCACTCCTGAACCACAAACTATGGTTGCAAGCTTAATTCCATGCCTCCTCTTTGTTTTCAATTTTATACTGTAACACCCCCGCCATAGAACCCAAGAGAACCCAAGAGGATAACATGAAATAAGAATAAAAAATGACACACATTTTTTTTAAACATAACATATTACAATATCAACATAACATCCTCTTAGATTCCTGTCCATCACTACTTAAGAATGCATAAACAATAACACAACATAATCATAAAACAAAAATATTAGATCAATAATACAATATCCTTCAAAAATCTATTATAATCCATCCAAGGATACATTTCAATGATTTTCAGTATATATCCATAGCATGATAACAAGTGTTTTACAAGAGCAAAAGTTTACAATGTCACAAAAACCATTCTACATCATGTGATAAAATATTACAACAAAGATCATGGATGAAGAAGTTGACATGAAGATGAAAAGAAAGGAAAGGAAAGGAAATGATCTTTTATAGTCCACCATACTAGCCATATTTTTTTTGGTCTACATATGGTGACAGAAATATGGGACTACCCCTCCCTCAATGATGCCATCAGTGTTTCTCCCTCACTACTTTAAGAAATGTTATAGTCACTTTGTTGTTGTAGGAGATTATTTGTGTTTTAGCATGCGAAATGGTAAATTTATAGGAGTAGCATATCATTTGAAACTCTCTCTCTCTCTCTCTCTCTCTCTCTCTCTCTCTCTCTCTCTCTTTCTAGATTTGACTGTCCTCGAAAAGGCAATAAACGCTAAACATGAGATCATTTGTCTAAATTGCCTACTCTCAACAATTGACTTCTCAAGCTGAATCTTCTATCATAGTAGTTTTTGAAGCATCGTCAACCCACCTATCATTTGCAATTTTTATTAGTTTTATCTATCCTTCTTATTATGCATTATTTATTAGTAGTAGTATAAAGAAAGCAAGGAAGATTGTTTCAACTTTTAGGAATATTCTTATTACTGGCTTTGCTGTGTTCAACAAGAGCTTGTACTGTGCTATGTAATTTGTTTCTTGATGTAACTTCATTAGTTTAGAATCTAGCTAATAGGATTTGATTCAAATCCAGGATCAACTCCAGAGTAATGAATTTTCAGGATTAATGATGTTAAAAGTTTTGGAAGTGATCAGATTTTTACCTAGGACCTATGGTTGGATTGATGAGCAGCGTAATTACCAAGCTATATTCTATGTTGTTATGGATTTGAACCTAGGTTATACTATTACAATTTATTACTTTTATTCTTTGGATGCTTAAGTAGTCAGTTTATCTATCCATCTTATTCCATATTATTTGGTAGTATTAAAAAAACAAGGAATGTTGTAACAATTTTGCAATATTCTTGCCACTGATTTTCCTCTTTTTCATTATTACGAGTGTTTATAAGTCCTTTCTTTGCTTTGTAAGCTATTTATTGATGTAATTTCAATAATCCACATAAGTGTTTATTTGAAAAATCATGGATAGGCTTGATTGCAAATCCAGAATCTAATCTAGTCTATTGAGTTGTTCTAAAACTAAGCTACTTGTCCTCATTAATGGAAAATCTACTTTAGACTAATGAGTTGTTCTAGCACTAAGCTACTTGTCACCATTAATCAAAATATCTTTTGTTTTCATGCTGCATTATATAATCATGCACATTAGCAACATCTTTGAATGTGCTGGTAGGTTGAAGCCTTCAGGTATTTAGATTCTTGCTAGTTGGTGAACAAACAAATTGTGGATAATTTCTTATCCATTACATTTGAGGAAGAATAATCTTTCATTCTGTATATTGTGTGGAGAATTCTAGATCCAATACTTAATGATGAAAAGTTGCATTTGAGAGGAAATAAATGGCCTCCTGATCTAATTTTTGAAGATTTTCACTTAGAAAATGGATCCAGCCAAGTGAACGTTTTATGTTCCTGGAAATTTCCTATGCTTTTTCATCTCTCTCCTATTCATTTATAAAATCTTAACTAAAGTATAATAAAATTGGATTAATTAAATAATGTCCTTGGCTCCTATTCATTTATAAAATCTTAACTAAAGTATTATGAAATTGGATTAATTAACAAATGTCCTTGGCTTCTAAATTCTAGATCTTTACAAAGATGTTGTGTGCTACTTATGTATTATTCTAAATTTTGACTCTTTGGTTGGGGTTTCAACAATGCTTCCACAGAGTTTCATTGAGTGACCTAGAATATCTATTAGGCGTCTAAAGATAAAGGTAGGTTGGGGCTATTAGAATTCATGCATAAGGATTGTACATCAAAGCTTGTAGTGGTAGAGAATGTTGAGAAGTGCTTTTGCGACATCATATTTTAGCAAGAGCGTATCATATTAATAAATGTTGATAGGGCTTTAGATTTCATATTTTTTAAATCCCCAATACATATTAAAGGTTTTTAAACCTTTGTGGCTTAAAGTATAAAGAACTCATGGGAGGATCTAAAGTTCTAAACCACATCTAATATGGGAAATGGATCAATTTGAAATTAGAATTTTTGTATGGGAAATGGATCAATTTGAAATTAGAATTTTTGTTTAACAATCATCCCATGGTAATATATTTTGTTATACATGAGCAACCTAGAGTATTTTATCAAGAAATGAAAACATTTTGTTTTGTAGATTGTAGTCTTTGTTGGAGGAATCTATTAACTTTATGCTACAGACCATGCTCACCAATTTTATGTCTAAATTTAGTATCTTCTATATCCACTTTCTTCTATGTTGCAGTCTGCATCATTTCCACTCCTCCATTATGCTGGAGTTTTCCAGAATCTTTTTTAAAACTCTATTTATGGTTGTTGGATATTCTTTTTTTTTTTTTTTTTGAAATTGAATAAAATCATTTTTCTATTTTGGTTTGATGTACTAGACTATTGCTTTGTTATGTTTATTGTTTTTATTCTCTTTTTTGTATCAAATTGAATAAAATCATTATTCTATTTTGGTTTGTTGTAGCAGACTATTGCTTTGTTATGTTTATTGTTCTTCTCTGCCCTTGAAAATGCTATTAGAGCCTATTGAAGATCTAAGGGATTGTTGTTGTAGAAGTAGCTGCTCCCAATAACTGAAGTTTGCAGTTTCTACAAACAAACAAGGAGTCACTGAAGATTGGAGATATGGAAAGTTGGACTGCTGTAGTAGTTGGAAGATAGATTTTGCAAAGGAGGTCATTGAAAGACAAAAGAAGGCATGTGAAGTTATCGTAAGGGGAGATTTAAATCACTGTAGTAGTTTGGATTGAAGGAATGGTATCAAGCAATAATATTTTGAAGCTCTAAAACCCCATTTTCACACATAAAAATTATGGTTTTTGGGCAATAAAAATGAAATCCATATTTTGTTCACAAGAATTATGGGAGATGCTAAACAATGGATTTACAGAACTACAAGATCAAGCTACATATCTAGCATTAACTAGAAATCAAAGAGATGAACTTAAGTAAAATAGTTAAAAAGATGCGAGAGCTGTAAGTTTTATTTAGCAAGTTGTGGACGAGTCAATCTTTCCTAAGATTCTAGCAGAAAAAACATCTAAAAGACTTGGGAAATGTTAGAAAATGCAAATTAGGGTACAACCAAGGTTACAATTATTAATTTAAAAACTCTTAGTAGAAATTTTGATTATTTATAAATGAATGGTTCTTTGTAGACCACTTTATGAGTCAAGTTATGAATGTTGTGAATCAAATAAGATCTAATGGAGAAGAAATGTCAGACCAGAAGATTATAGAAAAATTTTCTAGGAGTTTCCCTAGCAAATTTGATTCAATAGTTGTTGCAACTGAAGAATATAAGGATTTGACATAGTTATGGGTAGATGAATTGATAGGATTTTTTTTTATCATGAGTGCAAAATAAATAGAAATAACAAGACTTCTTTTGAGAATGCTTCCAATTCTTGGGAATCATCTGGCAAGGGAAGAGGAAGGTCAAGCCTCAGAGGAAGAGGCACTAGCAGAGGAGGAAGGAGTAATTTAGACCAAGGTGAAAGGAATAATCGAGCAAATCAATACTACAACAATTGAGGACATGACAACAATCATTTTTAGCAACACACATAGAGGTTTGATATCTAATATTCAGTTTTTTTATTGCAAAAATTATGGGCATTAGTTTAGAAAGAAAAAATAAGAGGTGATCTAACAAAAGGCTAATTATACAGGCAAAGCTAATTCTGGAAGTTTAATTATCACTTTCCATATTGTTAAAGAAATTACTAAGGATATTTGGTTATTAGATAGTGGGTGTAGCAATCATATGACAAGGAATAAGCAATTATTTGGCAGTCTTGATGATTCTGTTAAATCTTAAGAAAAATTGGGAAAAAATAATCAAGTGGATGTAATTGAACAAGGAGTGATAAGTGTTTTAACAAAAAATGATGAAATTTTTTTATTCGTGATGTTTATTTTGTACTTGGACTAAAGCGTAATTTGATGAGTGTTGGATAGCTAATACAAAAGGCTACAAAGTATCTGTCAAAGGTAACATGTGCATCAAACTAGATAAATTTCCAAATGATAGGCTCATTGCAAGAGTGAAGATGATGAGAAATCAAATCTTTCCTATATGGATTGAAGCAAATTTCAGAGTGATGTATCTAGACCAAATTTGGCTATGACATTCAAGGTATGTAGATTTTTGTTTGGGAGGTTTGAGTTTGTTATGGAAGAAATATATGGTGAAGGGATTGCTACCAGCAATACAACCTACCATTTCTTGTGATAGTTTCATTTTATCCAAACAACATAGAGAGAGTTTCCTAGTAGGAGCTTCATATGGAGGAAGGACATTGTAGGAAGTTTTTCATAGTAGCTTGTGTGGATCAATGCAAAGTCCATCACTTGGAGGTAGTATTCATTTTCTAATTTTATTTGATGATTTTAGCAGAAAGAGGTGGATATATTTTCTCAAACAGAAGGCTAAAGCCTTTGGAAAGTTCAAGGGTTACAAAGCTAGGTGGAAAAGAAATGTGGTCATTATATCAAGGTACTAAGATCAGATAGAGGAGGTGAATATGTCTAATGAACTTTTCAATTTTTGCAAAAATTACGGAATCAAAGGGAGTTACTACAAGGTACACACCACAACCAACTGGTGTAATAGAGGAGGAAAATAGAACTATCATGGAGATTACAAAAAATGTCAAGGAAATTTTTTTACAAGAAACTTGTAGTAAGGAACATAGTGCATATCATTTTATAATTATTGGTTGTGTTGCATATTCTTTTTCTCTATTTGAAATAAGAAAGAAACTTGATGATAGAGGTGAGAAATGTATATTTATTGGATATAGTGAAGAATCAAAAGTTTATAAATTTTTCAATCCCATAACAAAGAAATTTATTGTTACCAGAGTGAATTTAAAGAAAGGAAAGCAAAAGAAAGGTCCTTTTATAGAAGCACAGGATTAGGCATTGTGATGCAAGAAGACTACCTTTGGCTTTGAATTCACAAAACAAAAACCCACACAACCAGATACATTTTTCACAAGGGGTCTCTCCTTTCTTTGGGTGTTGTCCACACTTCATCTCTCTTTCCATGCATTTTACCCTTGCCTTTTAGCTGCCACATTATGAGAATATATGCCTTTCTGTTGACTCTAAAAAAGGGTTAGCTCCTCCAATGCCATTTTTCAACATCTTTGTGTACTTTTAAAAAAAAATTTTGCCATTATTCTAACAATTCTTCTATGTCACACATTTGGTTTGATTTATTTTATACTTTGTTTTGATGGCTTTATTGGTTAGATTAGGAATATATTTTCATGATAGAATAGCTTTGTGGTTGGGTAATTCATGATGTTTTTTTTATGTTCTAATTTCCTATTTGACACTTTCATATATTCCTATCAATGTGCCTTAAAACATTATTTCTACGATACTCAACTCTTTCCAATGACCTCATCTTCTATTCAACTAATTGATGCTCTTTCATTCTTTAATTGCTCACTAATCATTCGGTTTTTAATTTTCAATTTATACTCTTTCTCTTGGATGTTACCATGTAGAACATATGTGAGTCACATTTGACTGAATGTTTCTAAAGCCTTTCATTTTATAAGTCTCCACATCATGACACATTTCGTAGGTCCCAGCACCCCAAGTATTTTTTTGCATTCTTCCGTGAGAATTATGCCCTTAGCAGCCAGGCAGACAAAAATTCCCACTTTGGGAAGACAGTCATTTCCCCAGCATAATTTAGTTGGCCACTTTATCCCTTTCCAACAATTGATAGCCCAACTTTATTGAGTTTTCTACACTCTTTGATCCACACCAAATTAGACTATCATTCTATGTGTTGAAAATGGTATCCCTAGCTTCCAAAATGCCCCTCATGGTATATTTTTTCTGGTCTGATAGGGCTTCATTTTCTACTATTTTCCATCTCCATTTCCTGCCATAAATCTCCTCCTTGTGTTCTATATAATCTAAAATTTTATTTCCCCAATTCCTAACAAAATAATTTCTCAGATCATGGAGGTCAGCTTGAATCTTTAAGTGGAGGGAGACCATTCCATGAGTCCTCCAAAAATTTAGCACGTTGACCATTGCCAACACACCAAGATAGGTGGTATTTAATAATAGGTTTACATGAATCATAGATCATACAATAATCACTCTATACTTTTATACTACAGATCAATATTTTTTCTTAAGAGTTCTCATTGTACATCTCTGATGAGATGATCCTAAGGATAGTTTGGTTTCTATCAATAACAATCTCCTCTAGTTTGTCCATGGCTCAAGGGAAATGAATAGTTTGTGTCTCCCCTACTTTTTATCATGGTACCCGTTACAACATTGTGTTGTGCCACAAGTATCATAAATAAAACCTTTGACAACAATTTGGTTTTGACAGCAATTTTTTACACTAGCTTGTCCACTCTTATACCTCTATAGTGGAATTTCTCTTTGAATATATTAGATACTTTGCTTTATCAAAACAAATATACTCAATAAATTACCACATTATTCCTACCTCTAATTCTTCCTTCTAGACAATAGTAGTTGTGAGTGTGTTTCAACAAAATCTATGTACATTGGAATACATTACATTAAACAAAAATAAAAATTCTAGTACCTTTAAATTTACAAATTGACTTTTAAAAACTTAGGCAATAATTTTTTCATATTTTAATACTCCACATAAGTCTTTCTATGATCGTTTGTTAAATTCAATTCACACTTTTTGTGATGTTAGAAAAGGATCTGAGATAGATATTAAGCTCCATATATTGAATTGTTGGCATTGATACTTATACCACTCTAGTTTCTCAACTAGATTCAATCCACACAATCTAAAATAGTTGACAAGGCCACGTATCCACCATAACTGTCAAATGCATTGCTGACTATATTCCACAAACCCAACTAGAAGAGGATATTAGTCATTATGTCTTGTTACTAATAATTTTAGACTCTAGTCCCTGTTATGATATGGACAACACAAAATTAAATAAAAAAAAATTCTGATGCAGAAACTGAATGGATACAATACAATTTTTTTGAAGAGCAATAACTATGCCACTAGAAACAGTGCAATTTAATTAAAATCAAATTTAATTATACTTATTTTTTTAAAAATATTAAAACTATTCAACTTAATCTCACAATTAGGACAATGAATATTTATTTAAATCAAATGGATCCATATTCACTGAAGAAAATATACCAAATCTACCCAAATTAAATTGTTGTGAATGAAATTTGCAGAAGAAATTGATTACCGTTGTGTATGAAATATGTAATCATAAAAGACCAGTAGTTAATATATCTCTCATAGCTGAGAAAAGGTCAATGCCTAACAAGATCACTATTGGGATATATGCCAACCGTAACTATTGTTATGGCCCTTTGATTACACAGGTTATTGAATTTAAAAATTATTAAAAAGTAAAAAATGATGTGAAACCACACAATAATATTTAATCAAAATATATAATTAGTTCATCCATCTTATTAGCATTTGGAAATATGATTACATTCAATGAAACTTCAATCAATATTTGATTGGTGATTAATTCATCTATCTTATTACAAACTAAAACAGATTGCATTCTTAGCCATACAAAGAGAAAGAGAGAGAAATCCAGGTCTTATAAGATGGTTGACCACACTTGCAAATCAGCGTTCGTACAAGAATCCCAAAAACAATTTCAGTTATTAATTGAATACTTTTATAAATTAATTAAAAGCTCTTAAACCCATAACCCAAGTTAACTCTGCTACCTATATGATCTCTATATAATATTTTTTACTTGTCTATGTCATTTTTAAATTTATATTATTTTATTTGAAATATTTTTTTACTTTCGTATAGAAGAAGTGTATTTGTAGTCGTCATAGTAACTTAAAGCACCTATAAAGGCTAAAATATAAATTGGATTTTCATTAAAAAAAATTCTTTGTATTAAACGTCAAGATATATTATTTGGCTTCTATATATTAACAAGTTCCCTCTGTAATTCTGTAAGCAAAAGTGACCATTTCCAAATATCATCAAACACCTTCTTAAAAGATGCCCCAATAATAGTGCACTAAAAATTGTTAGTACTTATGCAAAAATTTTCTAGCAATGGTGCACAAATTTCATAGTAGTAGTGCACCCAAAAAGCTAAAAGTATAGAAAAACATAATCAGCTATCGAAATTGTGAGTACTTATGGACAAATGTTCTAGTAGTTGTTCACAAATTTCCTCGCAGTGTGGTACACAAATAGGCCAATTATGAACTAAAAAAAAATTTAAAAAAAAATTGGATATTGGTACATTTGAAACTCAGTAATGGGCTTTGAGTTACTTTTTCTAACTCCTTCAAAATTAGTATTTGGGGAGTTGGGTGCATGGCTAATGGAACACACTAGGCCATTGATGCTCTTCCCCTACCATTATTCCTTTTAAATATGGAATGATTGCTATTGATTATTTTATGAATATTGTTATGCTCAAAAAAATTATTATCACTACAATTACCAATCAATAATTATTATTTTTTTACTATAAATTTAGTTCATTTTTTTTAACTTATATATTCCACTTCATTTTTTGATGAAAATATATGAGCATACATAAGTTTTGGCATCTCGTGTCATTATTCTTACCCATCATAGTCATAGTTATATATTTTAAAAAGTGCACAATTATTTAAAATAAGAACGTGAGTTAAAAAACACACAAAAAAGAGTTTAAGCAATTTACACATGAATAGTAATTAAAATTAATTAAATAATATTAATTTATGGTAATTTTAATAAGAATTAAATTATTCTAACACAAAAATTTATAAGTG
>MU227808.1:3186128-3202848 GCA_018584345.1 Thuja plicata | reverse complement strand
TTTGATAATACATTATGCAGGTTTTAGAGTGTGGGGTTTTTCTCCTGTAAGGGTTTTCCCCATGATAATCACAGTGTTATGTGTTTATGGTTATTTCATTTATACTCTTGAATGTGTTTCTTTGAATTTCTATAATTCTTTAAGTTGAAATTTGTATAATCATCCTCTCAAGATTAGAATAGGAAGCCTTTCCACACACCTTTGCTTCCTTACGAGTGGTATCAGAGCCTAGCCAGTTTTTGGTTCTATTTGTTGGGTACATGGTTTTTTGAGCTAATCATGGTTTGAGTGGGAACTTGTGCAGAGTAGTTCATTTTTGTATTGCAGGATTGCAAAGATGGCAAGCATGTTGGGGAGGATTGATGTAGAGAAGTTTTCTGGCACAAACTTTGAGATGTGGAAGCTGAAGCTGGAAGATCTGTTGATTGATCGGGATCTATGGGATGCGGTGGATGAGAATAAGCTAAGGCCTACAAATGCGGGTGTGCATGTGCAGTTTTCTGAAGCAGGTGTGAAAATGGTGAGAGGTGTTATGGTAATAGCAAGAGGAAGTAGATTGGGTACACTATACCAGCTTGATGCATGCACGGTTGAATGCAATAGTACTTCTGATAAGATTGTGAAAAAGACTACTCAGTTGGAAAAGGAGAGGGTTTCTCTTTCAACAGATAGTCATGGTTTTTGGGTACCCAAGGGTGCTTTATCTACCGAATCAAATTTGCCTATAGAGAAGACCATGTTATGGCACCAAAGACTTAGCCACATAGGTGAGAAGGGTCTACGGATCTTGAAAAATAAGAACCTTGTTGATGGGTTGAATGATTGCAATCTTGAATTTGATTTTTGTGAGCATTGTATCTATGGTAAGCAAAACCGCATTCAGTTTTACTCAAGCTCTCATAAGTCCTCATATATTTTGGATCTAATCCATTCGGATGAATTTGGTCCAATTGATGTCCCTTCTATTGGTAGATCAGTTTATTATGTTTCTTTTATTGATGATTTAAGTAGAAGAACATGGGTTTATTTTCTAAGGAGTAAAGCTGAAGTTTTCAGTCATTTCAAAGAATTTAAAGCAATGGTTGAGTTGCAGACTGGAAAGAAAATAAAATGTTTGAGACCTGACAATGGTGGTAAATTTTGCTCCAATGATTTTGACACATTTTGTAAATATTGTGGTATTAAAAGACAGAAGACAACTCCGTATTCTCCACAGCAGAATGGAGTTGCAGAAAGAATGAATAGGATCCTGATGGAGAAGGCTAGGAGTATGCTGAGTGAAGATGGACTAGAACAAAAATCCTTGGTTGAAGCTATAGCCACTGCCTACTACCTAATAAATAGGTCTCCTACATCAGCTCTTGTTGATAAGACACCAATGAAAGTGTGGTCAGGCCACAAGCCTTCACTTAGACATCTGAGAGTGTTCGGTTGCAAAGCATATGCTCATGTGCCAAAGGAGAAGTGAACAAAATTGGAAAAAAAAGTTGTTAAATGTATTTTCATCAGATACAGTTATGGTGTGAAAGGATACAAGCTTTGGAGTCCTTTTTGAACAAAAGGTATTTTATTCAAGAAGTGTTATTTTTAGAGAAACTAAGCCTTCTTCTGTTACAGTGTAGCTAGAACAAACTGAACAAAAGAAAGATGTGATTCAACTACCTGCTACACCAGAGAAAGTTGAATCAAGGCCCTTAGAAAGACAAGAAGTCAAGGAGAGCTCTACAATTTCTGAATCATCAGAGGAAGAAGAGGTACCTGAAGTTGAGGCTGAGCCTAAACCAGATCTTGCTCGAAGGTCTACTAGACAAAGGAAACCACGTGAAAGGTATGGGTATTCTCCTTATGATTGGAGATGCATATTTGCAATAAATGCTAATATTGATGAACCAAGATCTATAGAAGAGGCTCTTGGTATGAATGATTGAAAGTCCTGTAAAGTAGCCATGGATGAAGAAATGGTAGCTCTTAAGAGGAATGAAACTTGGGACCTTGTACCATTGCCTGAAGGACAGAAGCCTGTTGGTTGTAAATGGGTGCTCAAGAAAAAGATGGGTTCAGATGGAAGCATTGAGAAGTATAAAGCACGTTTGGTTACAAAAGGTTACTCCCAAGTTGAGGGAGTAGATTATGGTGAGATTTTTTCTCCAGTAGCCAAAATGACATCCATTAGATTTTTACTTTCTATTGCAGCAGCCTATGATCTAGAGATCGAGAAAATGGATGTGAAAAAAACTTTCCTTCATGGAGATTTGGAGGAAGAAATTTACATGACACAGCCAGAGCACTATGTGGTGAAAGGTAAAAGTCATTTGGTCTGTAAGTTGAAGAAATCCTTGTATGGTTTAAAACAAATCCCTAGGATGTGGTACCAAAATTTTGATACATATGTGTTGAGTTTGAGATTTGTGTGATCTAAATTTGATCATTGTATATATTTTAAATCTGATGGTGATCGTTTCCTAGTTATTGCCTTGTATGTTGATGACATGTTGTTTATTGGCAAAGGAAAAGGTTTGATTGCAGAGTTAAAATCTCAGCTCTTGATAAAGTTTGAAATGAAAGATCTTAGTGTAGCAAGACACATTCTGGGAATGGATATTGTAAGAGATAGACAAAATAGAAAGCTTTGGCTAGGCTAGAGCAAGTATGTTGGTACTATTTTGAAAAGATTCAATATGCAGGATTCAAGACCATTGAGTGTTCCTGTTACAATGGGAGCAAAGCTTTCTAATTCATAGTGTCCTTCATCCCCATTGGAGATGGAAGAGATGAGTTGAGTACCATACCATAGTGTTGTTGGAAGTTTGATGTATGCTATGGTCTATACAAGACCAGACATTGCCCAAGCAGTGGGAGTACTTTCCTATTACATGTCTAATCCAGGAAAAGAACATTGGGATACAGTTAAAAGGGTTTTTAGATACTTATGGGGTACCTCAGAGTACTCTATATGTTTTCATGGAACAGGTCATGAACATTCCTTGGATATTATTGGCTATGTAGATTCAGACTGGGTCGGTGATGTTGATAGAAGAAGATCCACTAGTGCATATGTGTTTACATTATTTGGTGGTGCAATCAGTTGGATGAGAAAGTGATAGGCTATTTTTGCTTTGTCCACTACCGAGGTAGAGTATATGGTAGCTACTCATGCCTATAATGAAGCCATCTGGATAAAGAGATTGTGTTCATATATAGAGTTCAAACAGGGTGCAGTGGCAATTTATAGTGACAATTAGAGTACAATCTACCTAGCGAAGAACCTGACTTTTCATGCCAGGACCAAGCACATTGATGTACAATATCATTTTGTGAGAGATATGGTTGAGGATGGAAAGGTGAGGCTGGAGAAGGTATAAACTTTGGTGAATGTTGTTGATGCATTAACTAAGCCTGTGAGCACAGAGAAGTTGAGATGGTGTTCAGAGTCTATGGGCCTCTCGGCCCCTAGCAATTAAGTCCATGATATTTTGGTTCCCCTAACTCTTGCAAGGTGTCCGACAAGTGGGAGATTGTTGAGAAATATGTCTCAACCTTGTAAGCTTTTTCCAGGAAAATTATAGAATTTGTTTGTGGTAGTTTTCCACATGTTTATGCATTGGAAAAAGGTGTATGAGTTGTCAAAATGAGTCTTGTCCATAGTAGAATATAGGTGGGCCATTTTTAGAGCCTTAATGACTCATTTTGTGACTTTTATAAGGGTCTAAACTAGGGGACAAAATTATGGACGGGATTACTATTTTAACCTGGTTGTTTTTCCATCTTGGAAATGTAAATGCCAAAAATGGGCAACATGTGGCATGGTGGTTAAGCCCATGGTTTTGTAAAACCACAAGTGGTTTCTAAGTTGTAAAATCACTATATAAGGAGGACTTGGGGAGGAGTTTTTATTATGGAGTTTTGTTTGCAAGGCTGGGTGCTAGAAGGATGCTAGTGGTGTCTCTCCAAGCTTGAGTTGAGGTGATGCTCTTGTAAGAACTTGCATTGCAAGTTTATTGTAATCTTCTTTGATTTGATAATACATTATGCAGGTTTTAGAGTGTGGGGTTTTTCTCCCGTAAGGGGTTTCCCCACGATAATCACAGTTTTATGTGTTTATGGTTATTTCATTTATACTCTTGAATGTCTTTCTTTGAATCATTGTAATTCTTTAAGTTTAAATTTGTATAATCATCCTCTCAAGATTAGTGTAGGAAGCGTTTCTGTACACCTTTGCTTCCTTACATAATCTAAAAGCTATATATCCATAGGCTAATTGAGAAAATGGGTGATGATGAGTACATTGAAGCATATATCCCTAGGGTAAATTAGATTATGAATGTCATTAAGGGTGCTGGTGAAACTATAGAATAGAAGGAAGTGGTTAGAAAGGTATTCATGACTTTTCCTAAACCTAAACCCTAAAAGATTAAGAGATATGCAATTCAAGAAAGTCATGATCTAAATTGTTACACCTTGGAACAGATAATTGCATTTTAGATTTCCTAAATTATTTAAATCAAGAAGAAGAGCAAATAATTTTCATTCAAAGCCTAAGTTGAACCTAAAGAAGAAGCTAAAGAAGACATGGTGAAATTATACCAAACTTTGTAAGAAGAACGGAGACAGGAGCCAGAAAATGGAAAGGTAGTCTACCTATAGAATGTTTTAATTATTATAAAACTGCTAATTTTATGTCTAAGTATCCTTTTTAGGAAAATTTGAAGGATATGATAATATTTAGACATGATAGGTATGGTTTAAGAGAAAAAAGATAGATAAAAGGAATAAAAGAAATAAAATATTATGCTCCATGGAGGAACATTCTTCTGAGGATGAAAGTGAAGATGATGAAGAAACATTACTCCTAACTATAAAGGAAGATAACAATGAAAGAACCACAAGTATAGAAATGAAGATGACTTCATTGCATGCTAATGTAGAACTAACTACACGAATTATTGATTTTGGATGTTCAAACAATATGGTAGAGTGTAAAGAGAAGTTTATGAAGTGTGTACTAAAAGGGGAGGGGTGAATCAGTACCTCTAAAACTTTTATAGCTTTTAACCTTTATCCATTGTGTACTCAATTGTATAACCAACCATTTATTCTATACTATCTTGGTGTAAAATTTATCGATTCATAAACTTAACAAACATGTTAACATTCATAGAAACATTCATGAAAGTAATTGACACATAACATAAGATATGATAATGCAGAAAACCTCTGTAAGAAGGTAAAAACTACGATGGCGATGGCACCCACAAAAATATTTACTATCTGTAGATTGGAAGGGGCCGATTAAGGCTTACCATTTTGATCACTTTTGATGATCTACCCTATTAGGAGTATCTGTGAAGACTTGTTAAAGTATAATCTATTAAGATATTTTGCAACACTATTTAGTGTGCACTCGGTTAAGAGATTTACAATAGGATTATTGAATCCACCTTTCTTGAAAGGATTTTTACACTTTGCTTCACTTGTTAGAATGTAAGAAAATTATTCATTGACCTGAGTGTATGCAATCTAATATTATTGAGTATAGATCCATTCAAGATTACACATATAAATGTATCACCTAATGTGATTTAAATAATACCTTGGTTGCTCGGTAGCCTCTATTCTTGGTTCTTAATAACCAAATTCACCTTTTGTTGTTCTTCTTCTTGAAACTCTTAGTCTGATCCATAGATATGCTCGTAGGATACATTCATCCTCTCATCCATAGTAATGAATGATTACAACATCTATTTATAAGATAGATTGACCTAATGTAGTTTCATGTATTACAAAATTAACTCTATGATCAAAGGTTTACAACTTGACCTTGATCCCTAGTTTGCATGTTGTTAATCAGTTAGACTGATTAAAACAATTACAATTATGTTTCTTGTCCCTTAAGTAATGGCTTTAAAACAAATCAAGACTCTATAAATAGAATACAATTGTTTTATTTGACGTTGAATTCAAGCCCACCTTTTCTGGGATGTAACTCACTTTCGGTGTCTGATGGTTGGTTTGCGTAGAAAGTTTGTTCCTCAGGTTCCCTTGATAAGCTGGGTTCCTCTCTTTTCTGCTCATCAATTTGCATTGTGCTTTTCTTGTTGGGTTGTTCCTATCGGGTTCCACTTAGTGATTTCGGTTTTCACTTTGCATTGTATCTCTGGTTTACACTTTGAACTATTCTATCAATTTGCTCTTATCCTCTCTTTCGGTGTAGGTGTCACCGTTGGTTTTCTTTGTGCATACTAATGGAAAAATAATGTCATCAATCTCCCCCTTTGACATTAGTATCAAAAAATGATATGTGCCAAATACTAACAAAGTATTTAGTATGTACACCATATATATTCCTTAGTCATTTCATGACTCCCCCTATGCATATGCCGGTATAGTATAAGTGTATGTTCATGATACTCTTTTCCTTTTCACCTTGTGTTGTATATATCATATCATATCATTATTTTCCTTTTTTTGTAATGTATAGTTTCCCTCTTTAAGTTATACTGTACATATCATTATTTTCCCCCTTTTTTGATAGTAAGGGAAAAGGTTTATACCTATAGCTTATCAAAAATATGAGAGTGTGAGGACTTCATGTCCTCCAACATCTTCTCCCATTTGTCCTTCAGGTTGTCTAGAGACATGTGCTTGAGTTTGATCCTTGCATGCATATCGTAGATGTTTTCTGCTATAGACATCTCAGGGGTGGCTACCAGTTGCCTTGCTAAATTGATATGTTGTTGAAGCAGTGTAAGACTTGGTAGAAGTGGAGCCTGGAGCTTGGTAGCCTCTTCCCTAAATTATGATTTTTCTTCCCACAATTCCTGTCTTAGCCATTTGATCTTAACAATTTTCTCATAATGCAACTTTATTACTTTGTCATCGGTGGTTAAGCCTTTTGCATTTGTAGTTAGATCGAAATCTAGCTTTTCTATTTTATCACTATTTTCCTTAATGAATTTTTTAAGTGTGCTCAATTTTTGTATCAAGGAAATAGCTTCAGAAATTATTGGATCTAATTCACTTTCTAATTCTGAAAGCTTTACCTTATTATCTACCACTTCTTGGATGATCTTTTCAATGAGTTTTTACTGATGTTTCTACTGTTATCTCTCCTCAATTGCCTTTTCTACATCAATATTATGCATTGTGATGGCCTTGATGAGAGTGGCTAGTTGATCAAGGATAGGTTTATTGTGATCAACATCAACATCGAGTACAATCTGATTTAAGATATCCCTAATTTTCTTTAGTACCATGGAGTCTTGGTGCTCCTTTCTTAGCTTCTCATATACTGCCTTCCTTTGGCATATCTCACCATACTATTTTAGTGATTCATAGTCTAGTGTAGTTGGGTCACACTTAGGTATCTCAATTATCTCATCTAGAGTGACTTCCAACTTAGTATTCTTGGTTTTATTCTTCTTCTAAGATGCAGTTGAATGTAGAACCATATCAAGCTTCTTGGCTTGGTTTGATGTTTTGGATGAAGTGATTGGGGGTTTTGTCCCTTTTTTCTATTGATCCTCAGTGTCAGCTTGTTGGTTTTGAGTGGACGTCTCCACATCAACCTTGAAATTATGTGCAGCAACCTTTTTGGTTTCCTTAGGAGTACCATCTTTTGTTTTAGCTCCTTCATTGGTATCCTTATGTACTTCATCTTCCTTTTTCTGTGCATCATTCTCATTATTGTCTCCATTTGTTTGCTTTGAATCTCCTTTTGAAACCTTGTCAGTATCGGTTACATTTTGAGTATCTCTGATGACATTCTGGTCATTGGTGTTGTCTTTCTTTCCTTCATCCCCTGCATCCTCAGGAATGCTTGAATCTTTATCAGGTGACTTCTCTTTTTTCAAGATTATATTGATAGCATGTATCAATAATGGAATCTATCCATGTGTGTTTACCTGTGCAGTGTCATCAGATGTATCTTTTTCCTTTGGTTGATCTATTGCAATTGTAACATCCTCATCTTCCTTAATCTCATCAGGAAGTTCATCAGTCATGTCAATAACCATTTTGTCCATAGTTGTATTTGACCATGTTTCATCTGCCACATCTATGTTCTTGTTTTCTTCTTTTTCTAGCTTAGTTGTGGTGACATCTTTTTCATCATTGATTTGTATATTCTCTTGAGTAGTCTGAGTGTTGTTACTTTGATTTTCATCGGTCTGAGGTAAATCTTTGTCAGGGATTTCCTCCTTAAAGGGTATGTTTAGTATCTTACTCCATTTTTTATTTCTTTCCCTTTCAATTTCTTTTAGCCTTCCCTCTAAAACTTTATATGCTCTTAACTTTGGTGAGAACTTTTGTACATGTTTCTCTAACATGTCTTGTATCTCCTCTATTTTTTATTCAGGAGGCATGAGAGAAACAAGTACCCTTTCCCTTATCTCTTTCTCTCTATTCAATGCATATGACCATCTTGCAGATAGTCTATTGTTCACCTCCTTGGGCATCTTGTCATCAAATTTCATTGGAACATATTTATAGTTTATCATTGCCTTTATCACTGCCTCTTCAACCTTTTTCTGGTGCTCGGGCTCTAGTGTTAGCCATTTCCTACTCTTTGTGTCGGTTATGCCTCCTCTTTGTGCAATAGATTCACATATTTCATCAATGTTCTTTGGAATTTTACTCTTCTAAGCTTCTACACCCTCATCTTGTTGGGTGTCATCTATTTCCTCCTTAGTTTTGATCAACTTTATTTTTTTTGTTTTCCCTCTTTTTTGTGTTTTGGTTTTCTTCTTATAGGTCCTTACTTGACCATTCTTCAATGGTGAAGGACTTGTGTCCTTGGCTATTTGACTTCTTGTTCTTGTTGTAGATGTAGTCCTTGGCTTCTTAGCTGGTGGAGATAACTGTGTATCTAACTCTGTTGACTCTAAGTCACTCTCCTTCTCAGCTTCACCAACGGGTTACTATCCCTTAGTTTTTTCTCGCTATTCATTCTCTTCCTCTTCTATTACCAATAGTATTTTCTTCAAGTTCTTGACCATTTTATCGTTCTTCCTATCTATCTCCTTTACAACCAAGCTAGTTTTGATTCTTTCTTTGGCTTGTTCATAAGTGTTGAACTTGGGTTGTGTTTTATCGAATGGCTCATTTATTAATGCATCAATTACATTAGATGCTTGATCTATGTTCACTTCATAGTCAAGTAGTTGTAGCCATGTTGTTCTTGGTACAACAGGCTTGATGTATGTGAAGTCTGTGTCTACCATGAAACATGTGTCAGTTTTGAATTTCTCAATTAATTGCTCAGGGATTCTTACTCTTTTCTACATTTTCTCCTTGAATCCAGCAAAGCATTCATCCATTACTGACTCAAAATTATCTCCTAGTGATTTTATAAGCTTACTTATCTGTATGGTGATAGGTCTTGTTGTATCCCATTTCACATTTCCTATTGATGGAAAAGATTCTTGGAAGTAGAAGAATATGCACATGATAAGTGAACCATACTTACATGAATTTGATTTTGCATTTCTTATTGTCTTCAATTTTTCTTCTAACTGGTTGAGTAGAAGTTCTGATAGATCCAACTAAGTTCCTTTCTTTACAATCTTATATGTTGTATCCACTACTCTAGATGCTATGTTTTTCATCCTGCTAGTTTGAAAGAACTTGTATCCTAGGACACATGCTCCAAATTTCATTTTATCATCATTGATGGTGGATATTATTAGTCCTCTTCCATCCCATGTAGCTCTTGTATTCTTCTCAATTTCAACCTTGGGAGCGTGCTTTAATACTTTTACCTTATTGGTTATAAGATAACCAGTGACTGCATGAATAACATCTCGTGTTATTGGTTTAGGCTCATCTAGCCATAACTTATGGTTGTGGATCCTACTCAATACTAATTGAATCCACTCAGTCTTGAATACCTTTGGGAATAATAGGGAATTTGTGATCCCTTTTACTTCGATGTTTTTGTGCTCATCTCTTATAGTTCCATCATCCTTGCATAGCTTCTTGAGAGCTTGTTCAACCTCTAGGTCACCAATTTCTACAATTTTGTACTATATGTATGCTCACACATCTTCGATGAGAAAAACCCTAGCTGGTATTCATGAGAATGATCCAATTTTTTGGGTTGTGATGCAACCTCTAGGAATATCCTATAATGTGGTTCCTCACATGAATTTTTCTTGATAAGTTTGACCTTATCCTTCTTGATGCTTTTCAGCTTAGCAGTTCTTGATGTTATGGTCATTATTTCTGAAATTAGGGATTTTCGTAAATGATAAACATATTTCTTGATTATTCTTGGTACTTACTTTAACCTCCATAGTTGTAACTAATCTTCTTGGAGAGCGTTGAGTTGGGTTGGAGTCACTCTGCAATGTTGTCTCTTCTAGCTCTAGTTTCACTTTGGTCACTTCGCTCAAAATGCTGGTGAGAAATGAAACCTTTCCATCACCTTTTTATAGACTTTTGCCTAAATTCAATTCATTAATGCTCAACCCCTCCTTGGTGTGTGAAGACAAAGTCATCGGGTGAAACATTAACTTCTCTTTTTGGTAGACAATGTGATGCTTTAGGGCAGTCGTCTAACTTGTTACTTTCACCGACGGGTTTTAGTGTATGGCGAAGAAATCTTTTTCAGCTCATATGATTACCGACAGATCTTGGTTTACACTAGAAAATTTTAGCTTTTGCATGTTAACCGATGATTCTCGGTAAGTGAAGACAATTCAGCTTTGAATGTATACTGATGTATTTTGGTATGTATTTCCCAATGAATTAGTTTTCACAAATTTTAACAAGTAATACCATAGTGCATCCATAATTATGCTAATTTGGCATTTCAACTATGTATGATTGGAACTAATGCAGAATATAACTTGGTGTAATGCATTTCCATATTTTTTTTTCTTAGGTGGGTGTGGTGATGTCACTAGATCCATTGGATAGGGTGTCACCAATTGCATTGCTCAGTCCAGCTTCATCAATGTTAGTAGCTTTCCTCCATATTTTGTTTTTCATCTTCCTGATGTATTCAATGGTATTTCCATTAGGGAAGGTGTTGGCCTTTGTCATTTGATCACTGTAGATTTTCTTGAGATGCCAACTTTATGATAGTGTAAACATGTCATTCTAGGGTTAGTCCAGCCTCTAGACTTTCTTGTTCACTATCTTATACAGTTCGCAGCAATGTGACCAATTCTTCCACATGCTATATAGTTTTTCCATGTGTTGTAATCCCATACATACTGGTTATCGATTCTTTTCGGTTGATAGGCAGTTTCTTGACCTTTAGGCTTCCATGCATGCTTTTTCTTCTTCCAACATTCAAGAGTAGTGTGCCCATACATTTTGTGACTAGGACAGTATTTGTCCATGTAGGTTTCCTTCTTTGGTTGTTTCATCTCAGACTTACATTCATATTCTTTATGTCCTTTCTTGTTACATTTATAATAAAATCCTATGAATGAAGATGTGGAGTTAGGAATACCTTTCATTTTTCTCTTGCATACATTTGATGTGTAGCCTTACTTTCCACAGTGATTGCATGTCAACTTTCTTGGTCTTGGATTTGCATAGAAATTCTTTGTATCAGTTTGATTAGGTGATTCTCCATTCTCGGTATAGCCTAGACCAGTGTTGTTGTTTACTCTTCATTCTCCATCAAGAAAATCATCAATTATTTTATTACTTTCTTTAGCTCTCTTGATTATTTCATTATGTTGTTGCTGAATTATTATTTCTTATTTCATCTTTTCATTTTCTTCCCTTAGCTCACTGATAGCTTCTATTCTTTCAATGAGTTCAACATTCATTATGTTTGCCTCTTGACTCATAAGAATAATCTAATTTGTAATTGCATGATGATGTTCTATTAGTCTTTGTATTTCTAACTCTTTCTCTTGTATCTTATCAATAATCTTCCTTATATCATCAATAGCTAGTGTTTTCTCTTTCTCATCTTTTCTAGCATTGTTCATGACATCAATCATTCTTATCATCTGTGTCTCTTCACCGATTTGCAAAGATTTTACTTGTCCAGCCAAATGTTGATTGATTTCATTTAATCTTGTGATACTTTCTTCTGTCATGCCTGATGCCTTGCTAGTTGTAGATCCTGATGACTTAAATAAATCTGGTATCTCTTCTTCATGGTAATCTATTTCATTGTAGTGAAATGACATTACCTTTCTTTCATCTAACAGTTGTCTCATCTTGATTCTAGCTTGTTTATACTACTCATAGAAGATCTTAATTTCTAGCTTTTGATTCTCAATACTCTTGTCAAGTCTGTACTTCTCCATTGTATGATCTTTTCTCTTTAGTCTTTAAGCTTTCCAAATAAGAGTTCTAGCTCTGATACCAATTGTTGGAATTAATGGGAAGTGTGCACTAAGAGGGGAGAGGTGAATCAGTACCTCTAAAACTTTTATATATTTTAACCTTTATCCATTGTGTAATCAATTGTATAACCAACCATCTGTTCTACACTATCTTGGTGTAAGATTTAACAATTCATAAACTTAACAAACATGTGAACATGCATAGAAACATTCATGAAAGTAATTGACATATAGAACAACATATGATAATGTAGAAAACCTTTGTAAGAAAGTAAAAACTATGGTGGGGATGACACCCACAAAAATCTTCACTATCTGCAGATTCGAAGGGGCTGATTAAGGCTTACAATTTTGATCACTTCTGATGATCTACCATTATAGGAGCATCTATGGAGACATGTTAAAGTTAGCTCTGTTAAGATCTTTTGCAGCACTGTTTAGTGTGCACTTGGTTAAGAGATTTACAATAGGATTATTGAATCGACCTTTCTTGAAAGGATTTTTACACTTTTCTTCACTTGTTAGAATGTAAGCAAATTACTCATTGACCTGAGTGTATGCAATCTAATACTAGTGAGCACAGATCCATTCAAGATTACATATATAAATGTATCACCTAATGTGATTTGAATAATACCTATGTTGCTTGGTAGCCTCTGTTCTTGGTTCTTGATAACCAAATTCACCTTTTGATGTTCTGCTTCTTGAAACTCTCAGTCTGATCCATAGATGTGCTTGTAGGCCACATTCATCCTCTCAACCATGGTAATTAATGATTACAACATCTATTTATAAGATAGATTTACCTAATGTAGTTTTACGTATTACAAAATTAACTCTATGATCAAAGGTTTACAACTTGACATTGATCCCTAGTTTGTATGTTGTTAATCAGTTAGACTGATTAAAAAGATTACAATTACATTTCTTGTCCCTTAAGTAATGACTTTAAAACAAATCAAGGCTCTATAAATAGAATACAATTGTTTTATCTGACGTGGAAGTCAGATCCACTTTTTCTAAGATGTAACTGGCTTTCAGTGTCTGATGCTCGGTTTGCATAGAAAGTTTGTTCATCGGGTTTCCTTGCTCTATCGGGTTCCTCTCTTTTCTACTTGTCGGTTTGCATTGTGATTCTCTTGTTGGGTTGTTCTTGTTGGGTTCCACTTAGCAATTTTGTTTTTCACTTTGCATTGTGTTCAGTTTACACTTTGAACTATTTTGTTGGTTTTCTCTTATCCTGTCTTTTGGTGTAGGTGTCACCGATGGTTTTCTTTGCATACTAATGGAAAAATAATGTCATCAATTTATGAATCTTGAGAAATATGATGGAGGATATATGAGATTCATTGGAGAATAATTTCCTTCTATATGTAGGATGGGAAGTATCTCAATTGATGGTAAGCATAAAATAGATAATGTCTATTATGTCAAAGGACTAAGACATAGCCTACTAAGTATTAGTCAAATGTGTAAAAAGGGTTATGAAGTTGAATTTAGTAAATTGATAACTAAAATTAAAAAAGAAAATAATGGAAGATTTGTTCCTAAGGTATTTAGAACGAATGGAAATATTTATTATATCAAATATAGGATTGATGAAAAATTTATGATGACTCATAGTAATGAAAGTTGGTTTTGGCACAAGAGACTAGGTCATGTTAACTTTGTTTGATAACATGGTAAAAATTAGTAACACTTAGGTGGTAAGAGACCTATCAAATATTGTTAAACCATCTAATATAGTATGCAAGGAGTGTCAAATTGGAAATAAAACAAAAGGGAGACTCAAAAGCAAAGAATATTTGACTTCTAGACCCTTGGAGCTTATTAATAAAGACCTATGTGGACCTACTCAGACTAAAAGACTCCGTGGAGAAAGGTAATTTATGTTTCTTATTGATTATTACTCTAGGTTGACTTGGTTTACTTTTCTAAAAGAAAAATTGAAAGTCTTTAAGATATTTAGAGCATTCAAATCATTGGTTGAAAATCAGATCTACTAGAATCAAATGTTTAAGTTCTGGCAGAGGAAGTGAATTTAATTCAAATCAATTCATTGAATTTTGTGAAGAAAAAGGATTAGAAGACAATGGTCTGCATCTAGGACTCCACAATAGAATGGAGTGGAAGAAAGGAAGAATAGAACTATAGTTGGGATGGTTAGAACAATGTTGAAAGATGTTTAACTACCTTATGTATATTGTAAAATGTAGTGCATGTTGTTTTCTATATTCTTAAAAGGGTACACATCAGAAAAAATCACACCAAAACACCCTATGAGCTATGGTATGAGAGACCACCGATAGTAAAATACTTTAGAATCTTTGGAAGAAAATGTTACATAAAATAGATGCGGACAATCTTAGAAAATTTGAGGATAGAGATAATGAGGGAATTTTTTTGGGATATTCCACACAACAGAGTTTACCAGTGTTACAACAAAAGATTAATGGATTCATCACCAACATCCAAATAAGGAAAATAGGAAATTCTTAAAGGTCAACTATTAGAATCTCCATCTCAAGATAAAATAAATAGAAGTAATACATAAAACCACAAATGGTAATAAAAGATCATGATTTAAAACCACCCAAGAAATGACAAACTAAAATCAATCAAGAAAATTGAAATGTTAATGCTAAGATGATTTCATAACATAAAAATTAAATATTCCTTTCTCCTATGATAATAAAATTATAATGTGAAATTGGATACTTTCATGATATTATTGTTATACACTGAATTTGCGCCTCTGATCTCAAGCTCTCTTGGTCTTGATAATCCAGTATAACAAGGGAATCATCTCCAGGTTGTGGGACCTATGCTAACTGAGATGAGACCTCCAGATTCTAGGCTGGTTCCTCTTGGATAATCACCTTAATTTGCTTCTAAACGGGAAAAGTAAACTTGAGGGGAAAAGGGATAGAAGGATTGCTTTGAAAGGGAAATGACTRAAAGMAAACTACCTACTAGGTGATGCACCGAAAATGGCATGAAAACATAACACACACAGGATAAACCCCTGGGTCAACTAACTCTGAATTGTAAGTAAAACACAAGTCCCTTGTATAGGCATGCATAAATATTTCATAACCAGGTCATGAGTAAACCAGTTAAAAGGAAAGACTTCTTCACAGTTAACAGCTTTAAACAGTAAAACACTAGTTACAACCTGCAAGAAGACATACTCTTTTGCAAGTAGATGCTGTGAAAGGACTGATTAAGAAGGATAAAATCACCCACAGTTAATCCATCAACAATCAAGACACATACAAACAAGCAGAAAAGAGACAAGGTTGACACAATCCAGCAAATTGATCCAAGAATTGAAACTCTGCATATTACTTCTCACAGTGAGTTACAGACTCATGCACAAAATACACCAAGGACAAAGAATGTCACAGAGTATGATTTCTACATAAAAATGAACTCCTGGGTTACAAAATCTCTTGTCTCTGTCAGGAACTCAGAAAGGTTACAAAACAGCAAGAACCAAAAGAAGAAGAACCGACCCTTGCAATTGCAAATTTTTTGCTATATATAGGGCTAAGACCATCTTGGGATCCCTTAGGATGCAACAAGCTTCGGATGGTCCTGGGAAACCCTAACCCTAAAAACATAGGAGAGAGGAAAAGAGAGAGAAGAGGCGGTGGAGAATGACTGAGTCAAATAGATATTCATGGATATTTTCCTGCTCCTCCTCGATCTGGCAATTGGAAATCAGATTTGGTAGACGGTGGATAGTAGCATTTATGTTCATTCTGAATAGCCATGTACACCTGTTCACCTATATTCCTCTGCAATAACTGTCTCTCTTGTCTATGAATAGTGCGTAGCCAAGTGTTCATCTTTTCATCGCCCAGGACTTCTTCTCCTTCCTCATGGCACTTCTAGAAACTCAGCCATAACTCTGTTCTCCCGTGTAACACACTGAAACTTCTCCTTTTCACCGATATTGAAACAAATCTATCCAAATCTCGGCAGACTGCTCTGTGCATGACCCTTGTGACTAGAGACCCCTCTGATCAAAACTGGAACATGAGCAAATAGAAATCATGGCTGCCGAGTGTTCTCCCCAGTTATCTTGCCGCCAGAAATTCAAATTCAAAGTCCTGCAACCTAGCGACCAACGGCTAGTCTCCTTGTCGCGAGCATCAGACATTAACCCTGGTTAAATCTCACGACCTGGCGACAAAGCATTTTTACCTCTATTTAACCTGAGCCTAAATCCAGCGACAAGGTGACCGTATGAAATCAAAGTCGCGAGGCATTTTACTTAACTCATCATTCTTCTAGCGACCCAGTCCCTAACTGTTACCTCATACCGTCACGACTTGTCGCCTGATCGCCAGATGCTATCTCTCTGTCTCGAGACCACGCGACAAAGCTTAGTTGCCAAGTCGGGGAAT
>MU227808.1:3117252-3136707 GCA_018584345.1 Thuja plicata | reverse complement strand
GCAGATTGGAAGGAATAGCAGAAACCAAAAGATCAAAAGTCTGGCGATCAGAATGTGCCAGCCGAAATTGAACTCGCAAATCCTCCCAAGAGCGGAGTCCCATAGAGACTCTGGAGAAAAGATCCTTCAAATTCTGAATACCGCGTTTGAAAAAATGCAAAGCACAAGTCCCTTGAGTTTTGGCCAAGGGTATGCCCTGCATGGAAAACAGAGGAGACCACCAAAGACTCTGCTGATTAAAAGAAAGCCCATTGCGAAAAGCATCCCCATCCCAGCGAAGCCAGGGCTTAATTTCTTCCCAGGCTTTCCATATGCTCTTGATGATGAAGGTACCCTGAATTTGCACAGGTTCTTTCATAGTGAGCAAAGTTTGAAGGCCAAGGCCCTTCCAAGCCGGCCGATGAACCGGGAATCTAGCTGAAATGCAATGTCTGACAAGGATTTTCCAAGCCTCATCGCCAGTGAGAGCTCGAATAATCCACTTCGCACAAAGAGAAAGCCCTTGCTTCTGGGTGGACAGAAGGCCCAGACCACCAGAATCACGGGGAAGGCAACAGTACTCCCAGGCCACCCTATGAAACCCATGGCCATCAGCTCCAGAAGCCCAGAGAAAGTCTCTGAGCAGACGCTCAAGCTTGAGATAAGAGGCCTTGGAGGGGGAAATAATCGCACCTTTTAACTTATCAGAATTGGCGAATACGAGTAGAAGGGAGAAGCCATATGCAGCCGCTTCAACAAGGAAGGTGTCATCCTCAAGAAAGTAGGCAGGTAAGGGAGGAATTGTTACCTGCCTCATCAAACTCTCTCCAATCTCGTACCCCGCAATAGCTGTAGGCAGGTTTGCCCGAAAGAAAAGAACGCCATTAATACACGTAATCATTGTAAGTGGGTGAACCGTACGGTCGATTTGTATTCGCAACTCATACTTAATCCTCCACGAATCCCCAGAATAATGATGGATTCGGAGAACATAATCTTCACTGCGGAAGCTTTGCAAGCGGGATACCAAATAGGGCTCCTCGCCAGGGTATAATTCCCATTACCGCCTCTCTCTCCTCAATTTCTATCTTTGCAATAACTTTATTGAGCGGATTACAAGTACATGTATTTGCCTTATCATATACTAAAATCAGCCCCAGCTTTGCACTTGAAATGTTGAAATCAAAGTAGGGTTTCTTTTGGAGTAGAGGAGTGGGGAGGAAAGAGAGATGGATCTTCCTCCATTTGCGTGCTGAGAAACAGAATGCCATCAAATACATTTCATCGGTGAAGTATGTACCATCCAGAAGCAGCCACGGATTGCTTTTAGGCAATGAATTCGTAAAACTGCGTGAGGTTAAAATCAAATTCCATTCCTTGCAAACAAGGCGAGAGAGGGCGATTGAGTTCAATGGAAGCTTTTCAAAAATGCACTTCTTTATATGGAGAGGAAACTCAGAGAGACCCAACTCCAACTACTCTGCGTCTCTTTCTCCTTCTCCTTCCACTCTACAAATGATTTCTTTGTCCATTATTTTTGCACTCACACTTCGAAAATTTTCTATATTGTGTATTTTTGATTCTCTATCTGCGATTACTTCCTGTTATATCTGTTTGTGGAGGAGAGCTGTGGTTATAGTTGGAATGGCCGACATGGGGAAAGCAAGAATGCAAATAAAAATGGTTAATTAAGATAAAAAAAGTATAAAGATTACTGGGGCTTACGGTCAGCTAAGCGAGAATTTGGAGGCACTCGGGCAATAGTGCAAGGGGCATTGCCCCAGTGCTGGAGCAACTCCTATAAGTGGGCAACCTCTAAGGCCACTTTTTTAGCTTGCACCTGGATCTGCATCATTACATTATTACAAATACAAGCTTTATCAAAAAGACAAACATGAATATCTCGAGAACTGTGAGAAAAAAGCACAGCATTTCTATCTTTCCACAGAGTAAATAAAATTTTCAGCCGAAAGGAATGCCAAATCTGGGTGAACTGGGAAGGCATTCTGGGAGAGTCACCAAGAAGAACAATGTGCCAAGAAAAGGGTTCTGGCCTGAAGGGAGCAAAAAAGTCGTGAATCCAATTCAAGTAACTTTGAGCACGACGACAAAACCAGAAAATATGCATGAGAGTCTCCGAGTGACCACAAAAAGGGCATTTGGGGTCAGGAACCCTCATATGCCTGAGCCTAGCTCCCAACGGTACCAGGGCTTACCGTTGGGAGCTAGGCTCAGGCATATGGGGGTTCCTGACCCCAAATGCCCTTTTTGTGGTCACTCAGAGACTCTCATGCATATTTTCTGGTTTTGTCATCGTGCTCAAAGTTACTGGAATTGGATTCATGACTTTTTTGCTCCCTTCAGGCCAGAACACTTTTCTTGGCACATTTTTCTTCTTGGTGACTCTCCCAGAATGCCTTCCCAGTTCACCCAGATTTAGCATTCCTTTTGGCTGGAAATTTTATTTACTCTATGGAAAGATAGAAATGTTATGCTTTTTTCTCACAGTTCTTAGGATATTCATGTTTCTCTTTTTTATAAAGCTTGTATTTGTAATAATGTAATGATGTAGATCCAGGTGCAAGCTGACAAAGTGGCCTTAGAGGTTGCCCACTTACAGGAGTTGCTCCAGCACTGGGGCAATGCCCCTTGCACTGTTGCCTGAGTGCCTCCAGATTCTCTCTTAGCTGACCGTACGCCGCCCAGGGGTGACGTCATAGCCGGAGCTCCTCTGCCAAACACTCCAGGACCCCGCGGCAATGGCGTCGCCGCTCCCCCTCCCTGCCTCCTCGGAGGGATGCGGGTTCTAGGTAGCCTCCTGTGCTTGCTTCTACTACTATTGCTCGGCCTTCGGCCTCTGCTCCTGTTAATCAGGGAAAATTCCCTCGCCTAGCGCTAGCTATCTTGCCCAGGCGGGAGGAAGAAGAAGTTGAAAAAGAAGATCCTGAAGATGGCTGGGCCATTCCTGATCAAGCTCCTATGCCCATTGTCTGGGGCAAACCGGATGACAAAGATCCTCCTCCTTCTTCTGCTACTGCTCTCGCAGCCTGAGGAGTTCTGATTTTATATGTTTTTTGATGAATAGCTGTTTGTTTTCGGCCTAGGTGCCGTGTGAACTTACGGGGTGAATTTTTTCCCCCGGCCCTTTTTTTGTGAATTTTGTACTTTAATATTTCTATTAATAGTGAAGGCCTCTATTCATCAAAAAAAAAGTATAAAGATTAAAAATATATATGTATTTATTAATACGTATTCGATACTGTATGCAAATTTTACCGTACGCTAAACCCACATCTATTTATATGAGATTGCACTATCCATTTAAGTATTTTTGTGGTGCAATTTCCCAATCCACGGCTCAACTTGTTCAAATGGGTATGCAAGACGATCATGCCAATCGTGATTATTCATTGTTGATACTACTACTACATAAAAATAAAAATAAACAAGGGTTGTGGGTAGTTCGAAATACCCTATACTAGCATTTGTATCTTTGAGGGGTGCAATGGTTAATTCAATAGTAAAATATATATCAAATGTTGATATTGTGATATATTTATATAATTTCAATATTCTTATGTTCACACTAACATTAAACTCCCCAAATGGTTGCATTGTGCCACTGAGATTTCTCTATATTCACTATATTCAACAAACTCTCTATATTCACTAAGATTTCTATTTCATTCCTCACATGCTTTGTCCTTATCATATGTGATTCATATTACTTCTCTAGTTCTTTCACATATTTGAGTTTCACAAAAAGCAAGACAAAAGTAATTGTCCTTCACATGTAGAACTCAGCAGGCTCCTCTAATTTGGAAACAACGATTCCATCTTCTAGTCTATCTATCAACATAGTTGAGTTCTTCCTACTTCAAATTTGAGTTAGACATTCTTTTATTTCATGCAATTTATATACTCCACAAGACTGCAAATCTTTGAGGAATTTTGTCAAACAATAACAATTTTAAAGAATCGATTGCAAAAACTTCATGTGCCCGATTGTTAGAAATATCTACAATCGTAATTGACAGGTGCACAAGACACAACTATGAGGTACATATGATAGAACCTTGCAGGTTGAAGTAAATGAGTACTATCAATTGGAGAATCATACGAGTCTATTGTAACAAGGGCTACATTGCAGGATAGTTCCTGCCAAATGCTGGCGAGACAAAATTGATAATAGGGTATGGATACTTGAAAAACGTAGAATTGATACTTGATTTTCCTATAATATTAGTTACAGGATAAATTTATTATTCACTCCTAAAAACTAAAAGAACAATGTTAAACCATGTTTTCATTTTATCTTTAGGTATTGAAATTTCAGCTCATAAAAAGAGCATAAGACAAATATAATCCTATAATTACTGTCACATATTGAATATTTTAAATGGCTTTGACCCTTACTAACCATGAACCAAGAGCTTTTACCCCTACATATACAACATCCAAAAATAAATTCATCATGTGTCGTCCCATTCTGCACATGCAATATGCATTATCTATCAAGTAATTCAAGTGCTTCTAATTCACAATTTCTCTATTGAGCCATGTAGCTACCAATAATAATTCATCCCACAACATTCACAAGCCTGTGCATTTGTATATGAAAGATAAAATAAATGAGTACAACAATAAAATAGATTTCAACTCATGGTGAAGAATTTACATTTGTTTTTAAATATAAATCAAATTGATGTGGGGTGATTGAGAAGCTCATTAGAGTAAAAATGATCCAAAGAATGAAAAGTCCATTAGAGTAAGCATTCAAATCAGAATTAGAGAAGTCACAACCATACCAGTAGTTGTTTCTCTTGCAAGGTCCAATGCAGGGTTGTGTGTATCAATATTGTATGCATGTCTAGGAATTTTCAAATAATAGCTATTGATAACTGAACTTACTAAAACTCAATGGCCATATTATTTGTATATTAAATTCTACAAATAAAATTTTTGTTAGAGAATAGAAGGGTAAGATATCAATCAAATTGTGTAACATGTAGCAATGAATGTGCATTGTTGATGCTGTAAAATTTTCTCCATTAGATAGTCTCTGTCTAAAATAATTGGGTGTGCTAGAACTCATGCTCAAATCCAAAAAGAGTCAAATCAAGAACTACAAGTAGATCAATAGTAAGCAAGGAAACTAGGTTCTAGCTTGAATCTTGTTTATTTTAAAAAAAAAAAAAAAACAATTGAACAAAAAAAGAAACTAACATCAAACTTTCCTTCCATGTCTTAAAAAAATTGGACATGCTAAACTCAAGAGAGTATGATCAAGAGTGGTAGTGGAGCAACTAGTTTCTTATTTGGAATCTGGACTATCTAAATTTATAATAATACAAAATAGGGGATTAAAAACCAAAATGATCTATGCAAAATGTATAAGCATAAACATTACATACGAACTACTTTGAATTTTTTTTATAACAAATGTACTATCATGGAAAGCAATAATTGGAAAATATGCACAAAATTGAGAAGAACATTACTAGCAATTATACTTCACTCTGACAGAGAATCAATTCTTGTATATGGTTGTTAACCTTCTGAACTCAACTAGGAGTGAGAAATAAGAAATAAATTAATAATTGAGATCCATGTTTTGGACAAAAGACAACATTAAAGCATCGTGGTTAAGTTATATGATGTTTACCATGTTTCTTTCATCCATAGCAGCAAGATATTTAAAATTATGATATGTACCCTAATAGTTGTGCAAGAACACATAAAGTGAGTCCTATTGTTACATAAAATTTAGTTATGTCGATGAAATATAGATAGGAAAATAAAATGCCACAAATAACTCTAGCCCTAAATATACTTTTACCTATGAATCTATACTTTTGATTCCTTGCAATTCTTCAACTTTGTTCTCTATGTTGCGTCTTTAAAGCATTCGTCTAATACTTATTATCAAGTTTATCATAGTTCACAAAATGTTTGTGTTAAATTTTGAGTCATTTTTCATGGAATCAACCAATCTCTTAACATTTTTATATTTATTTCTGCCTTTTCATGATAATTCCAGAAATTGAGCTCTGAGAAAACTTGAACATTGAGACAATGTTGAAGTTGGCAATAATGATGTTTGAGCTGCTTGATGGAGAGAGGAGGAAAATAAACCAAAATAGAGTGCATAAAACTAGAGACAAAAACTTGGATAGATTTAAAATGTTACGTGTATTCGTATATATCTAAATAATACACAATATTTGATTCACATAAATATAAACATAAACAATGACCTACAACAGACTAGCTATACATGCATTGATAGTACAAAAACATAACCCCTTGTTCCGATATGAAATCTTGCTATTGATACAAAAATACACATTTTATATTCTTCTTATACATATAGATGCTCATTTCTTTTCATCTTTTTTAAAAATTGTCTCTTTTTTATTTGGACCTAAAACCAAAAAAACAAAACTACTTTCTTCTAGTCTTATATATCCAAAAAAAGAGGGAAAAGGGGACAAGAGCATTATATTTTATTTGATCTGAGTTTAACATCTACCATATGCAAATCTAAATCAAATATTTTATTTCAAGGTTGTCATGTGGTGTGCACATGGAATGAGAATGAATTGACAGAAGTAGGCAGTAGAGTATGGAACGAGCTATGGTCAGTTTTAATTGTAGTAGTTGGGATTAGACCGGGCAAGCCATCTTGAGTAAATTAATCTACGTCTAAATTAAACCATAGATATACTAGAATCTGAGAGTTTTAAACAAATAAAATGCTAAAATGCAAATTAAACTAATATTACCTGTATCATCAAGCTAGATTTTCCTTTGCCCCAGCTATCAGATATACCTTTGAGGCTGCTATGTGACATTGGGATGTTCAAGTGAAAAAAAATATTGATAGATGGAGGACTTATGATAACCCCCAAGGACTACTTCTACCACAAAGTACAATATGTTCTCCCCATAGAAGAGAAATTAAATAATATCTTGTGACCCCCGAGAAGATATGAAGTGATGAACTCCATGAAGTGTTGGTAGATGCTCGACATTGAATGCTAAAGATGATCCATGAATGTTGAACAATATTTATCCCCTTGGGAAGAAACAATAGCATAAATATGTGCAATATTACTTCTCTGAATGTTGCCAATAACTCAAATACTAAAATGATGCCTTTGAATTATGTTCAATAAATATCCAAGCCGATGTTGATGTGTGATAGATCATGTAACATTAAAGATTCTGGAAAAGGGTCCATGAATGTATTGTGATGTCTGGGCTGAAATGAATCTGATATTGTTGTAGATGAAGATAGCTAAGTTGGATATCACAACTCATGAACGTCTACACAATCTGTCACAATAGGAGCTAATGTAGGCGAGGTAAGAGCAATGTCCAAAGATGGAAATGTTGATGAAACTTAATTTGAAAGGTATCACAAAATAGAAGACAAATCTCTTCAACTTGTTATTATCCAAATTTACAACATAGAATTCTACAAACAAATATGTTATGTCTGATAGATATGAATCCCAATATGGTGGATCTAGTATGACAATAGAAAATACTTCATGCAAAGAATCTGTGGAACTCATGGATGAGTGAACAAAAGATTCAGATGTAGAAACAAGTGAGGGTATCCCACTAGATGGCCAAGTGGGACCGAATGGTATTTCTATAGGATTTGGAGAATCATATAAGGCAATACCATGATTGAGAATAATTTGTTGTATTTCCTCGATTTGACAAAACTAACTTTATTATATTGTATGCATGTTCTTTCCACAATATCCACATTTGATTGTCCATTTATTAGGAGGAATCTGCAGAATTGTTGAATGGAAGGGATTATTTGTGAGAGACATGATCACTTTGAACCAAAAAAATTAAAACAAAAAACACACCAAGATTGCCCCTAGATTATTTTTTCCTCCACCCTCCCTCCCCCCCCTAAACCCTAATTTGGAACTTTATAAGGAGTGCTTGTAAATCATCTAAAAGAAGCATAAACTGTCACTTTATAGATTTAGTGCAATAAAATACTCTTTAAATTGGTGATGAAAAAGTAAATGGATTTTCAAATTACAAGTTATTGACCCTCCAAATAAAATTTTATGGTGACAAATTTTAATTTAGCAAAAAGAAAATTTTCCAAATAAAAAAAATGGGCCAAATTTAAGCATCTATTTAAAAAATCATTTCAAAAAAATATTTTAAATCCTTTTGGCCTCCCACTACACATTTTAAACCCTCCCGCTACATATTTTAAACCACTATGTTCATTGCATAGGGGCCGATGTAACCTGAAGATGATGTTGATGGTTGGGCCAACTTGCAACAACACCAAGAGACATTTGGATATGGTTGCAGAACCGCATAGAGCAACAGTGTAAATGTTAGACCAAAAGCAACCTTTTCCAAACTAAGCTGCCTTTTTGAACTGCAATGCAGTGAGCCCAAAATTTGACAGCCTTTGCAAGGGTCAACCACAATGGCCCTCGTTGACAGACGGTTTTCAAACCCCAAAAGATCATGTGGGGATCCAAAGAGATACAAATGAAGATGCATGCCCACACATCGTTCAATCTGAAACTGTAGGCAAAAACAACTGCATAGGTGCACCCACAGACAGATATGCCCAAAACCTGTGTGGGTCAATGTGCAACCCAAACCCACATAACTGTGACTATGATGATGTGTCAAAATGAAATCGATACATCTCTAGTAGACTCCTAAATGCCGACAACCAACTGGAAAACCCACCTAGAACAAGTCAAATAGGTGACACCTAACTAGGCTTAATAAAGCCATGTGGAGAATTAAAAACACAAACAATATGTCATATTATAAAATATAAATAATTTTTAAATTAATAGTATTATTATATTTATTTATATATATTATATTATTCAAAAAAAATTATTAAATATTAATATAAAACATTAATATATTGTGTAACTTAAATTATAATATAATATATAATCAATACAATTTTTTTCCTTCAAAGATATTTTAAAAAACTAAAAATTTGAAAAAGTAGATATTTTAAATTTTAAAATAAGATTCTAATTTATTTTTAGACAATTTTTTTTTTTAAAATCTTATTAGTAGATAGGCTTTATATTGTGGACTTCACCATCCACAATTGTCCACTAAACTTGTCTCGTGTTTCAAAACCACCTTAGTAAAAAAAATGTACATAAAAGGAAAAATCTATATTTTATTATTTCTTCTTTTCATTAGAATATCTTTCAATATTATCCTCTTTTATTACGATATTCTATCTTTTCTAATGTTTTATAAAAGAAAAAAGAAAAATTATTAAAAAAAAACTACTAATATAATTACTATAAAAAAATTATTTTCAATGCTCACAAATAAGATTGTATTGATTTTGTATCAATTAAATTTTTTTAAAAGTATTTAAATATTATTACTAAGAGAAGAATATGAATCTATATTTTATTATTATCTTCTTTTTATAAGAATATCTTTGAATACTTTCACTATTATTCTATCATTTTAATATTTCAAAAAAGATATTAAAAAAGAAGATAAGTATTAATAAAAGATATTAGAATTAATTATCTATCGATTACAAGAGTCTGAGTATTCAATATCACTTTTAGAAGTGGGTCAAACACGCGTTAGCAAACGTTATATTTTATTATGTATTTATTGTCATTTCCTTTTTATTTCAATACATTATACAATGTGTTGCTATTTTGATAAACTTTTATATTAAACGTGCATACCTTTATTGATGGTTTTCCACAAATTTGAAGACCATTCATTCTGATTTGCTAAAATATTAGATGAATTGCTTAGAAAATTGTATTAGATGACTCACACTTTTTTACTCGATCATAACTAGACATGAATATTTAATTACTATTTTAAAATAGTCCACTCTTACTCCACAAACTATAGTTGCAAACTTAATTCCATGCCTCCTCTTTGTTTTCAAGTTTATATTGTAACACAGCCAAGGAACCCTACAGAACCCAAGAGGATAACATGAAATAACAAAAAAATATGAAACAAAAAAATTTTAAACATAACATATTACAATATCAACATAACATCCTCTTAGATCTGCCATCGCTACTTATGTATAAGCAATAATACAACATAATCATAAAATAAAAACATTAAATCAATAATACAATATCCTTCAAAATTATATTATAATACTCTAGTACATGATCCATCCAAGGATACATTTCAATGATTTTCAGTATATATACATAGCATGATAACCAACTATTTTACAAGAGCACAAGTTTAAAATATCACATAAACCCTTTCACATCATGGGATACAGTATTACAACAAAGATCATGGATGAAGAAGTTGACATGAAGATGAAAATAAGAAATAAAAATGCTGCAAAGATCATCCAAAACCGCAAAGAAATCTCGAACTAGCTTCGTTATTAGGGTTTGGTGTTTCCATCGGAGATAAAACCCCAAAACTAGGGTTGTCCGATGGTGTTTTACTATTGTGAGAGTGAGGTTAAGCAGTAACAAAATCCTCTGCCGAGGGAAAGAGGCCTTGTTTTACTCACGCACGGTTTTACATAGGATCTTTGCTACGCCCCTTTCGAAGCCTACCCTCGTCTAACCCACAAGTAACATCCTTGTCTCTGTAGAAAAAATCCGGTCTTGGAAGCCCTCCTCAGATACGTCATGCCACCTCAGAAACGGCGACGTCAGGTGAAAAATCAAAGATGACAAAAAATAGTTTGAAAGTACGGGAGGTGAAAATAATGGAGGGAGAATCCATTTTTGGAATTTAAGAAGAGGAGGAAGAGCAGCGGAGTCTATCTGATCTGCCTCGGCATAGGGTAAATAAATGTATATTTGTGAAGCTTCCATTGCAATCAATATCCCGCTCTTGTGTTGTTCGCAAAGAATGGAACTCTAATCTATCCTCGTCAAGTTTTATGTCCTCGTTACCGGAGTACAATCCATGGCTGAAGAGTATTGTATGGCTTACTGCTTTTCCATTAAAATATGGATGAAGATCTCTCTCTCTTTCCTACCAGCTCCCGTCAAAGAGAATAGTTGTGTTTACAAGTATTCAAGTGCAGAGGTAGGAATGATCTTACGAGAAGCCCTAGATTTATATGTTTGCAATCCGCTCACAAAAGATCATGCACAGATAGAAATAGATGAGATAGAAAGAGATGCGATTGAGATGATAATTGAAATTGTACAGGGAGAAATAGTTGGTGAGCCCTATTTGGTAGTCAATTTGGGATCCTATTATGACTTCAAATTTTTTCATTCAAGTTTATCATTATTTTCAAAATTCATGGAGGATTAAATTTGAGTTTGCAGAGAAAAAGACTTTCAAATATACCCTTATATAATGCTTGCGTGTAATGGATTTCTTTTCTTTGGGGCAAAACGGCCTATAATTATTGTGGGTTACAACATTCGAGATGCTTCCATTAAGCCTGCGAGAGTAGCTACATTACCCCGCCACATTCTTGAAGATGATAATGTGTATCAATTATTGACAGTTGCATATGGGTTGTCCATTCTACTGATAATAATGATGGAGGAGTCGTTAAATGCCATGATTAACTTGGAGTTGTTTCAGGATGACGAAGATGAGTTGCTATGGAAGTGGAGAGATTTTGCAACGATGTCATAAGTGTTTCTCCCTCACTACTTTAAGAACCGTTATGGTCACTTTGTTGTTGTAGGAGATTATTTGTGTTTTAGCAGGCGAAATGGTAAATTTGCTGAAGTAGTAGCATATAATTTGAAGGAAGGATTTTGGCAATGTCTTCCCCAACTTCCTGATTTTAAACATTCTATGGTTTCTTCATTTCAACCTAAACTTAAGGTGAAAGGATGGCAGTCAAGCTTCTACACCAGTTTTTGTTAACGTCTCTCTCTCTCTCTCTCTCTTACACAAATGCATATGGCAAATGGAACAGACTGCCCTCAAAAAGGCAGTAAGCGCTAAACATGACATCATCACAAGGCATTGTTTCTGCTGCACTTGGTTATTGTCTAAATTGCCTACTCACAGCAATTAATTTTTGAATAAGTTCACCGTCAATGTCACTACAATGAGAGGGGAAACATTTAGTCTTCTAGTAAGCTGACATATGGGCTTCTCAAGATGAATCTTCTATCATAGTAGTTTTTGTTGCATCGTCAACCCACCTATCGTTTGGAATTTTTATTAGTTGTAGCTATCCTTCTTATTATGCATTATTTAGTAGTAGTAGTATAAAGAAAGCAAGCAAGAGTGTTTCAACTTTCAAGAATATTCTTATTACTGGCTTTGTTGTATTCAACAGGAGCCTGTGTTGTGCTATATTATTTTTTTCTTGATGTAACTTCATTATTCTAGATAATAGGTGTCATGTCTAAAAGTTGGGCAAAAACACACCATCAAAAAATTTAATAACACATTAAAGGACGGCTACACTACCTCAAAGGTAACACTTGCACGCAAAATGATGCAGAATGGAAACAATAAATAGAAATTTCATACGAGGTAGGATAGCTCTCAGAACTATCCTACAGGGATCCCTAAGCTACACACTTCGATCGACACTCAAATTGAGATAGTTGAGCAAAAGTCAACTAGAGTTTACCAAAAGTCAACTGCACTCTGAGTAACGTGAAAAGAAGTTCCCAGGGCTTGCTAAGCCCTTAGGAAGGCTCATGTGCACAAATCAAGATAGTTGACCCAAAATTCAACCAAATTTGACCAAAAAGTCAACCATCTCTGAAAGGTGCAAAACTGGAATCCTAGATTCGAAGGGGTATAGGTTACACCTGGTGCGAAAATCAAGACACTCGATCAAGGTTTGACCATGGTTGACCAAAAGTCAACTGTGCATGATACAGGTCAAGGGGTTCGATAAAACCCTGATAAATAGGTTAGCATGAGGATAAGGGGTAGCCTATACCCTCTAATCGATACAAACATCGATAGGCTAGATAAGAAAAAAAATTAACTAATCAAATAACGTTTAAAACCTCACATTAATATAATAATAATTTATATTTATTTTTTTAAATCGGTAAAAGGTCGAAGCCCTAAAGAGTTTTTTTATTAATATAAATAATTGTTTTACGGACCAAAGGTCCTATCCATATACAAAAATAACATAGGCATACCCACGACTCGTACAAAACAATGATTAAGCCAGTCATGCTGTTAATTAATATAATAATAATTAACAATATTCCTAAATTGATTTTTAATCTACTAACATTATAAACTACGATATTAATCTCATAAAACAATATCTAATCTAACACAAATGACAACTAATCTACAAACATGATAATTAAATACATACATTAGATCAAAACTATATTTAACAATAAAATCAAATCCTATAATAAATCAAATAAAAATCTAATTTACTAAAGAAATCCATTACCAACAAAGTCAAATTTAAAAGTACAATCTAATCTATTAAGATCAAATCTTAATATATCATTTTAAAAATTGGCACTATGTTATTAATTCACCTCTATACAATAGTAATTAAATTTGAAAACCCAAACTAATATAACAAAATTAAATTTAAACTATAATTAATACTTTAAAATATTTCTATTTAACAAAATCATATCTATTAATAAATCTAAGATAATATCTAACCAAATAAAATCAAATTTTCTAAGATTTAATAATAAACAAAGCTAATCATATTATATAAAAATAAATCTAAACTTATTACAAAAAAAGAAACATAAGCCAAGAAGGAATTTAAAAATAAAATAAAAATCCTTTTAAAACAACTAAACCATAAAGTTATATGCTCTTCACAGGGGAGGCGAGACTATGGAGGCGACGATTTTAACAGGCCCTAGCGGAGGGCAGAAATTTCCAATTGTCGCAGAGCGGTGCGGCTGAGATAGGGCGGAGGGGGAGGTTCAGCGGTGGTGGTCGCGGAGGGGACAGGTGGTCGGGTTGTGGCCGTCAGCCCTCCGTATCTGTGCCCACCTCCGCGCTGGTGCGAGAGGCATATGGTTCAGGGTAGGGCTTCGACCCTCCCCACCCGAGCATACTATTACCTTTTTTTTTGGTTTATTAAAATTTGAAAGGCATTTATTTTTTTGTATTATTTTAGCAATGTTTATAATAATATAGTCTTTATTTATTATGTTGATTTTTTAAATATTCATAGCATAAAAGATTAAATTTCATAGCTTAAATATATTGTTACATTTAAATTGATTGGTGTAAAAAGGTTTGTACCAAAACAACGGGCATATAAGAAGATTATTTTTTAAATTTTATTGCAAGATAGACATCCATAATTAGTTCCTAACATCTTCTAGGAAAAATATTTGAAATAAAAGCCAATATATTTTTTTATAAAAACAATCTAGGAAATGTCTAAGAGTCAAAGTAAATTTTACCTTCAAGAACAATTTTTTTTTTGAAGTGATTAAACAATTTTAATCCAACCATGACATTAAGCACCAAAAGGAAGTTAAATCTGTTTAATAAGCAAATCATAGTCCTTACTTAAATTTGAATTATGATCATTTCAATTAATGAAATCTAAGTATAAAAACATTATAGTTAAATATACTTCTTTTATTTCTCAAGATCAACATAATGGAAGATTAATGTAGATATTATAATAACATGGTTACTCTGAATTTACTTATTAAAACAAAGGCTCATTTGCATATTAAGTTACATAATGATAAGATTTTCTCATACAACAATAATGTCTCCCAAAACTTCTCATCAAAATAACATAAAAAATATGGTTACAAAACTTCCTTAAGGTCTCAATACAACCTTTGCACAATGAAAAAAAAACCTTTAAACAACATAGGTTATGAATGACGATTTTCCAGTTATTCTCATCTCACATATAAGGGTAATATGCAAAAAATTTCTTCCATCAGAGACCTATAACAAGATGAGGTTGACTGTGGAGACTCACCTCCCAACCTAGGTCTTCTCAAAGCTACCCCTGAGCTTGGGGATCTAATATGGAATGATAGACAAATAGAAAAATGCACAAGTTAAAGAAAACATTCACAGATATCCACAAGCAGGAAAACTTCCCAATCACATGGTAGAACAGGAGGAAGGTCTCCAAGAGGCCTTCCTAAAAATAGGGCAGTAGTAGACCTCACAATAGGAGAAAGCCAAGTATACAAACAGAAACCTCAAGCCACACATGGACTTGGAATGACCCTCTACACAAGATGTAGTCATAAAATATACCTCCTTATGCCCCCCAAAAGCCCTTGGGCCATACTTGGCATCATGGGTATCGTGAAACCCCATGTCTTTCCCTCCACACATGGGAGACTCTACACTAACTAGAGTCATTTCCACCACCCCTTCAAGGTTACTCTGTCCTCCCAAGGGTGAATATGCCTTGAATAATCCCATCCAAAATGATTCACATAGTAAAACACAACAAAATAAAAATTTAAAAACTCAACTTGAAAATAACTTAAAATTTACATAGGACTCCATTAATGCAAAGCTTTCCTTCCAAGTTCTTTTCTCTGAAAGGCTTCCTCAAATCTGAATCTGTCTCTAAGAGTAGAGAGTGGGTGAACACCCAAGTCCTCCTAAAACCTTCCCTATAAATGAAAATCTCTAATATGACCAAGACTAGTTCCCAAAGGTGAGGTGACCCTAACCATCCCTTTCTTCACACTTGCCTTCATTCTCCATGAATGGAGTTAAATGCAACTCGGGAAGAAGAGAGAGGTTAACCAAAGTTACACAACTTCTCAAATTTGCTCAAGTTTGAAAATGAGACTTTAGGGGAGCAATAAATGAGTTTAGAGTTTATTTATGACTGAAAATGACCCCTAACCCCTAGGGTACCAAGTTAGGTGGCTAAAACTGACCTTGGTTACCTGCTAGGAGCCTAAAAGACCCTCCTAAACTACACCTAAAGTTAATCTATAGATTTTTAATTTAACTTGACCATCTAGAATCTTCTAACCTTGGGTAAGCTTGGGTACTACACTTAGGTAACCTTAGGTTAACCCTACACCTAGCCATGGTTCACATAACTAGCCATGTCAACATTAATTGCAACACTTGTCAAAATTAGCACATTAAATTAAAAAAAATGATATGGCTTAATCACATTAACATTAACAAATTGAAATACACACATGCAAACCACATTTATGAATAAACCACATATACAATGAGGTATGTATTTCTTTATATAAACAGGACCTTAGAATGCACAGAATTTCACATAGGCTCCAATTCTGGGTCCCCAATTTAAATCCATGGTCAACTATCCCTGCACACTCATTGCACACATTAGTAGGTCCAAAATAACATGATATAAAAATATACTATGAAATCAATAATACATTGCGTATAACTATATTAAATCATTTGAACTTAAATAAACATATCATTTATTTTCTAAACCAATTTCCATCACATACATCCACACATTTAATCTCATATATGACATTATCACAAACTGAAAATGAATCAAAGCATTTAGTATCTCAAGTGTACTTTGATTACATAATTAGGTATTGAATATATAACATAGGATTCCACAGATCCTCAAATACTTAAAAGTATCCAATTCAAAGTATGTCTAAATATATAATCACTGAAAGCATATAAAATAAAGAAGTAAAACAAGAAATATCTGAGGTAGGTCTCACATCCACCCCTTCTAGACATGAACTTCCTCATGTAGTTCATCGAAGAGGTGAGGTACTATGATCTCATCTATATTGCACCCTTATAGTATCAAAACTCACATCAAAACATATTGACCAATGCTAATTATTTCATGTATTGTATATCTAATATTCATAACCATGTGCATGCTAATTTACCTTGAACATTTCTCAATTGATAAGACATATTTTTTAGCAAAATATGATTGCAAGAGTGATAATGGTATATCCTTCACAATCTACTCCTTTATACACTCTATCTAAGTTCCACATTGAAACATGATAGAGAACATCACTTCAACATAGGACTAGCAACACAAAACACACATCCTAGCCACCACAAGATCATAAGAAATCTCAAATCAAGGTTCACATAATGCAAATTCAAAACTCAAAAGTTAAAGTGAAAAAAAAATTACAAAAGAACCAAATTTGATAGATACACAAATTATAGTGGCTAGATAGTGACAAGAAAAATTTAAAAAAAATCAAGCTAGCCCTTCATCACCTTTAAAGTTGAAAATAACATAACCAAATGAAAACTAATGCACAAATACAAAGTGACTAATACTAGACACAATGAGGGAGTAGACGATGCATAACATCTTGCGTCCAAAGTGTGCGAAAGAACATGACCATACACCTTCCAATTATTTACCTCATAGATTACATCACTATGTAATGATACATTCTATTTGTTCATGTGCAACATAAACTTTTTAAGCCTTTCATTTTTTCTCAGTCTCATGCAATTATAAATGCAAGACGAAACATGAAAATGTAGCTACTAATTTTCAAGAATTATCTTTTCATACATAACATGCTAGGGTCATTTCATTCACATCCTAGTGCAAAAGTTAATCATCAATTAACTACACAATTTAAATCAAAAAGTTTTAGCTTCTTTCTTGCTTCACATATGCAAAGAAATAGACATTTAACTTAAGTGTAGGGTGATACCACAATAGTGGGTTACACTTTTTTGCCTAAACAGACATTGAAGTCTATATTTTGAGAAAAACTTTCACATTCGGATGCATATTGTCATTAAACTGTTTGGAATCGGAAGATGAAGTAAACTAGTCTTTTAGATTTTCTGTCTAGATTCTAAATATATTTTTTTATTTTTTTTTAATTGATTTTAATATTTATTTTTTCTCCCGCTAAAACTGTTGTTGCTGAAAACGTCTTTTTTAAAAAGGTACAATGACTTCGTACAACATAACTTTTTTTCTAAAATAGATATCAATGTGCTTCTTTTGAATTTGGTTTTTTAACATCCATACAGAGGGCATGCAATTAGTTTGGTGATATTATCATGATTATTTCATAGTTTATAAACATTTAAAGTGGAGTCAACCATAATTTTGACATACCTTGACTGCGTAGCTGATAACTTGTTGTGTATTTATCAAAATTCAAAAAAAAAAAATTTGATAGAAAGAAGACTTGAAACCAGAGGGCACTGTTATTTTTCAAATTTTTTTTCCTATTTTTTATTGAACGTCAAACTTGGAATTTTATATTTGATAAAAAACCTACATCTGATGCATGTCAAAATACAGACCTAATTAATTCAAAATTTGTCAAATCTATATTCGTTAGAAAGCACGTTCAGAGTACTTGTGCGATGCAAAAGGAGGTGTCCCTATTCTTCCATTTGAGCCCCGCGCTTAAGCCCCGAAGCCATGAAAACTACATATTGTTGTGAGAATTTGCAGATGGCATCATTTTTGGGGGTTTTGATAGAAACTACTTTCGATAGAAAGTAGTTTCGATCGAAACTACTTTTGATAGAAAGTAGTTTCGATATCAAAAGTAGTTTCAATCGAAACTACTTTCTATCAAAATTAGTTTCATGATTTGGCATTTCCCCAATGTTTACCAAAGCACTTTCGATAGAAAGTATTCAGTTTCTATCGAAAGTCAAAGATGAATTTTGATAGAAACCTATGTCAGTCTCTTTGGTGTCATTTTGGGTACAGAATGATTACATATAAATAAATATATGTTTTTGTCATCTTTTTATCTCAAAACTCGCAAAATACTTCACAATTTGGAAAAAGAAGACAATTCTGCAACTTTTGATGGGAAATAAGAAGAGAAGACTAAATAAGAGTGCACGACATTATTCAAAAGATACTGAACACAAACTACATGAAGAAGCTCGGGAAAGATATCATAATAAACAAGGTACATGTCTATATCTCTTTATCTCTCTCTTTGTCCATATGTTAAGTTGATGATTATGACTTGTCTTAATGAAACATGTAAGCATGATATTGCAATACCTAATTTGATAAAGAAGACCTAATTATATTTTTGCATGCAGGAAATTTTCAACAAGCACAACCTTATGAAGTTGGAGAAGGGTTATCGCAAGGTGAACAAGCCCAACCTTTAGAAGTTGGAGAAGGGTCATCGCAAGGTCAATAGGCTCAACAAGTATAACTTTCAGAATCCCAAACAAGTACACATCTCTCTCTCTCTCTCTCTCTCTCTCTCTCTCTCTCTCTCTCTCTCTCTCTATTTCAATTTTGTCTCTTAGTAGTTAATTATGCATTTTGGGTGTTTCCCCTTAAGATGACCTATTAAGAGAATTTTTTATTTTATTTACAGCCCAAGTAAAAACAACAAATGAGAATGTTAATCTAGCCCAAGATTTGAAGAGAAAAATTAATGATAAAAGCATAGATCATTTAATCGAAATGGATGTGGAAAAATTGAGAGATTATGCTAAACAACCCATAAATACTACGAAGAGGGCATTGAATAAAAATTCTAAGGAAATAATTGCACAATTTGAGAA
>MU227808.1:3094201-3110854 GCA_018584345.1 Thuja plicata | reverse complement strand
TATATATGCATATATATGCACATATATACACATGTGCATATATATATATATATATATATATATATATATATATGGTTCAATCTAGAGTTTAATGTTTAATTTTGTTTTCATATACATATGAATGCATATATATGCACATATATACACATGTACATATATATATATATATATATATGGTTCAATCTAGAGTTTAATGTTTAATTTTGTTTTCATATACATATATACACATGTGCATATATATATGGTTCAATCTAGAGTTTAATGTTTAATTTTGTTTTCATATACATATATATACATGTGCATATATACATATATGTGTGTGTGTGTGCATATATACACATATAATATTATACACACACACACACACACACACACATATATGCACATTATACACATATATGCATATGTATACACATATATATATGCATACACACACGCGCGCGCGCGCTCACACACACACACACATATATATATAAGCACATATATACACATATATGCATATATATGCATATATATGTATATGTATACACATATATATGCATATATACAAATATATATATACACATATATATGCACATATATGTATATATATGCACATATACATACACATATATATATATATGCATATATATACATGCATATATACACATATACATGTATATATACACATATATGCATATATATACACATACATGCATATATACACATATACATGCATATATATACAAATTTACAAACAATATATATAAAAAAAATATTATAATGCATATATACAAATAATATATTATAAAAAAATAAAATATGCAAATTATAAATGTGAAAAACCTGATAAAGATGTTCGATAAAATGGAAGCCCACTGTTCTCTCCTGTCACTTTCAACCTAGCCAAAATAGTGAAAATGACTGTTTCAGCGGGTTTTTTATTCGGCCAAAAAAAACCTAGTTACTTTCGATCGAAAGTAAGCAAGTTACTTTCGATCGAAAGTAAGCAAGTTACTTTCGATCGAAAGTAACTAGGTACTTTCAATCGAAAGTAACTTCCGATCAAAAGTACCCATTTTAGGTACTTTCGATCGAAAGTTACTCACTTCTAATCGAAAGTGTTTCATTGTTCCGATCGAAAGTATGAAGAATTTTTTAGTGGGCCACACTTTTCGGGGTGAATTCCTTCCTCCCAAAAAGTGTAACCCACTATTGTGGTATTACCCTGCATCACTCACACCCAATATATTTTGCACTTCCTCACTCATAATAAATTATTCAATTTCATACAGAAATATAATCACATAAATTTGAGGTTCACAATTTACCAAGATTTTGAAAAATATTGCATCTTTTACAGTTTTTAAGGGCTAGTAATGAAAAATAAGTAGCCTCACACACAAGAGAGATAAGGTCCTAGAAGTGACTATTTCCACTTCTATAAATCAAGCAAGAGACATCCTACGCATTCAAGGCAAATTTTAGTGACAACATAGTGGGTTAGGTTCCCAATGTTGCTAAACCTAGCTCTGATACCAAAATGTCATGCCCAAAAGTTGGGCAAAAACACACCATCAAAAAATTTAATAACACACTAAAGGATGACTACACTACCTCAAAGGTAACACTTGCACGTAAAATGGTGCAGAAGGATAACAACAAATGGAAATGGCATACGAAGTAGGATAGCTCTCAGAACTATCCTACAGGGATCCCTACGCTACATGCTTTGATCGGCACGCAAATTGAGATAGTTGACCAAAAGTCAACTACACTCTAAATAACATGAAAAGAAGTTCCTAGGGCCTGCTAAGCCCTTAGGAAGGCTCATGTGTGCAAATCGAGATAGTTGATCCAAAAGTCAACCAAAGTTGACCAAAAAGTCAACCATCTCTGAAAGGTGCAAAATTGGAATCCTAGGTTCCATGGGGTACAGGGTACACCTTGTGTGAAAATCAGGACAGTCGGTCAAGGTTTGACCATGATTGACCAAAAGTCAACCATGCATGATACGGGTCAAGGGGTTTGATAAAACCCTGATAAATAGGTTAGCGTGAGGACAAGGGGTAGCCTCTACCCTCTAATCGATACAAACATCGATAGGCTAGATAACAAAAAAAAATTAAATAATCAAATAACATTTAAAACCTCACATTAATATAATAATAATTAACAATATTCCTAAATTGATTTTTAATCAACTAATATTATAAACTACAATATTAATCTCATAAAACAATATCTAATCTAACATAAATAACATCTAATCTACAAACATGATAATTAAATACATACATTAGATCAAAACTATATTTAACAATAAAATTAAATCCTATAATAAATCAAATAAAAATCTAATTTAATAAAGAAACCCATCACCAACAAGATCAAATTTAAAAGGACAATCTAATCTATTAAGATCAAATCTTAATATATCATTTTAAAAATTGGCACTATGTTATTAATTCACCTCTATACAATAGTAATTAAATCTGAAAACCCAATCTAATATAACAAAATTAAATTTAAACTATCATTAATACTTTAAAATATTTCTATTTAACAAAATTAAATCTATTAATAAATCTAAGATAATATCTAACCAAATAAAATCAAATCTTCTAAGATTTAATAATAAACAAAGCTACTCATGTTATATTAAAATAAATCTTTAAAATTATTACAAAAAAGAAACATAAGCCAAGAAGGAATTTTAAAAAAAAAATCTTTTAAAACAACTAAACCCTAAAGTTATATGCTCTTCGTAGGAGAGGCGAGACTATGGAGGTGGTGGTTTTAATAGGCCCTAATGGAGGGAAAAAATTTCCAACTGTCGCAGAGTGGCACAGCTGAGAGAAGGAGGAGGGGGAGGTTGTCGACGGCGGTGGTCGCAGAGGGGACAGGCGAGCCGTGGCAGTCTACCCTCCCTACATGCGCCCTCCCCACCCCAACATACCATTACCTTTTTTTTTGGTTCAATAAAATGTGCAAGGCGTTTATTTTTTTTGTATTATTTTAGCAATGTTTATAATAATATAGTCTTTATTTACCATGTTTATTTTTTAAATATTCATAGCATAAAAGATTAAATTTCATAGCTTAAATATATTGTTACATTTAAATTGACTGGTGTAAAAAGGTTTGTACCAACACGGTGGGCATATAGGAAGATTATTTTTTAAATTTTATTGCAAGATAGACATCTGTAATTAGTTCCTAACATCTTGTAGGAAAAATATTTGAAATAAAAGCCAATATATTTTTTTATAAAAAATATATGGAAAATGTCTAAGAGTCAAAGTAAATTTTACCTTCAAGAACAATATATTTTTTTCAAGTGATTAAACAATTTTAATCCAACCATGACATTAGGTACCAAAAGGAAGTTAAATTTGTTTAATAAGCAAATCATAGTCCTTACTTAAATTTGAATTATGATCATTTCAATTAATGAAATCTAAGTATAAAAACATTATAGTTAAGTATACTTCTTTTATTTCTCAATATTAACATAATGGAAGATTAATGAAGATATTATAACAACATGGTTACTCTAAATTTACTTGTTGAAACAAAAACTCATTTGCATATTAAGTTACATAATGATAAGATTTTTCTCATACAATAGTAATGTCTCCCAAAACTTCTCATCAAAATAACATTAAAAAATATGGTTACAAAACTTCCTAAAAGTCTCAATACAACCTTTTCACAATGAAAAAAAACCTTTAAACAACATAGACCTGTTATGAATGACGATTTTCCAGTTATTACCATCTCACACATAAGGGTAATATGCAAAAAATTTCTTCCATCAGAGACCTGTAACAAGATGAGGTTGACCATGGCGACTCACCTCCCAACCTAGGCCTTCTCAAGGCCACCCCCGAGCTTGGGATCCAGTATGTAATGGGAGACAAACAAGAAAATGCAAAACTTAGAGAAAATATTCACAGATATCCACAAGCAGGAAAACTTTCAAATCACATGGTAGAACAGGAGGAAGGTCTCCAAGAGGCCTTCCTACAAAAAAGGGTAGTAGCAGACCTCATAGTAAGAAAAATTCAAGTATACAAACAGAAACCTCAAGCCACACATGGACTTGGAATAACCATCTACACAAGATGCAGTCATAAAATATACCTCCTTACGCCTCCAAAATCCCTAAGGCCATACTTGGCATCATGGGTATCGTGAAACCTCATGTCTTTCCCTCCATACATAGGAGACTCTACACTAATAGTAGTCATTTCTACCACCCCTTCAAGGTTATTCTTCCCTCCCAATGGTGAGTATACCTTGAAGAATCCCATCCAAAATGATTCACATAGTAAAACACAATAAAATAAAACATCAAAAACTCAACTTGAAAATAACTTAAAATTTACATAGGACTCCATTAATGGAGTTTCAAGCTCAAGAACATGCAAACTCATTAAATTTTATTCTAAAATTAGACCAACCTTACTCCACAGCTAAATGGGATTGGAATGTTGAGAAGATTTTTCCTTCCAAGTTCTTCTCTCCAAAAGGCTTCCTCAAATCTGAATCTTTCTCTAAAAATAGAGAGTGGGTGAACACCCAACTCCTCCTAAAACCTTCTCTATAAAGGAAAACCTCTAACATAACCAAGACTAACCCAAAGGTGAGGTGACCCTAACCATCAATTTCTTGTCACTTGCCTTCATTCTCCATGAATGGAGTTAAATGCAACTTGGGAAGAAGAGAGGGGTTAACCAAAGTTACACAACTCGTTGAATTCGCTCAAGTTTGAAAATAAGATTTTAGGGGAGCAACAAATGAGTTTAGAGGCTCATTTATGATAGAAAATGACCCCAAACCCTTAGGGTACCAAGTTTGGTAGCTAAACCTGACCCTGGTTACCTTTTGAGAGCCTAAAGACCCTCCTAAACTATACCTAAAGTTAACCCATGGATTTCTAAGTCAAGTTGACCATCTAGAATCTTCTAACCTTGGGTAAGCTTGGGTACTACACTTAGGTAACCTTAGGTTAACACTACACCTAACCATGGGTCACATAACCAGCCATGTCAACATTAATTGCAACACTTGCCAAAATTGGCACATTAAATTAAAACAAATGACATGGCTTAATCACATTAACATTAACAAATTGAAATAAACACATACAAACCACATTTATGAATAAACCACATATACAACAAGGTCCATGTTTCTAAATGTAAGACCATAAAAAGGCATGATAAGCATATCTAAGTAACCAAAAACCCTAAACAATATGCTAACCTATCTAATCTAACATTAGAGCCATTAAAACAGGAATTTAAAAACAATATGCAACAAAAACATAAGAACTCCCTTCAAATAATGCTCAAATACTCTCCTTTCTTCTCCATAGAGGTAGATTATGTTGCTCTTTGACAATAACACAATTGCACAAAGAACTTGAAAGCACAAATTGATAGTGAGAATACTAGGAGATAGTGATTCTAAATTGAAAGAGAGGAAAGCATCTCAATTTATAGAAAATGAGAAGCAATTAGGTGAATTAGAATGCATAAATTCATTGCACAATGGAGGGAAAAGAAGGTAGGATTTTGGAAGCATGATTAGAGGAGAATCGAACAACGAAATATTGAAGATATCATGAAGCACCTTAATAGGGATGTGAACCACAATTAAGGGATATGAAAAAATAGGTGAGATTAGGAGGATTTGTAAATATGCCTACCAACTGTTCCTTAGTATGTACATATTCTAGTCTCACTTCCTTATCTTGAACTAGCTCCCTCAAGTAATGATACCTGACAGCTATATGTTTTGTCTTAGAGTGCATTACAGGATTTTTAGAAATATTAATGGCACTCGTGTTATCATAATATATGACAACTGGTTCTATGATCTCCTCCTTCATACCTTTCAGTAGTATCTTCAACCACACAATGTTTGAAAAATTAATTATTGCTGCCACATACTTGGCTTCAGCTGTAGATTGTGAGGTGCAATTTTGTTTCTTTCTTATCCAAGAAACTAATCGTTTCCCCAAAAGAAATGCTCCTCCTGTGGTGCTTTTTCTATTATCAACATTACCAACCCAGTCAGAATTAGTATAGACTCTAAGTTCAAACTTGTCATTCCTTTTGTAATATAGGCCATAATCTTCTATACCTTTCAAATATCTCAGAATTCTTTTCACTACCATTATATGTGTCTCTTTTGGATTAGCAGAAAATCTAGCGACAATTCCAACTGCTAATGCAATATCAGGTCTACTGTGTACAACATATTGCATCTTACCAATCATTGATCTGTACAGTGTTTGATTTACCTCTTTTGTATCATCATTCTTTGTCAACTTCTGTCCATTATCCATGGGTGTACTCACTGGTTTTGAATATTCCATACCAAAATTTTCCAATATCTCTTTGACATATTTTGATTGAGTAATATAGATACCATTCTTAATTTGATATATTTGTAAACCAACAAAGAATTTTATCTCACCAGACATAGACATTTCAAATTCAGTTTGCATCTCTTTTGCAAATGCTTTGCATATCATATCTTGTCCACTGAATATGATGTCATCAACAAAAATTTCAGCCAAAAAAATTCCTTTACCTTGCTCTGTCTTCAAATACAGATTGTTGTTGTCATTTGTTCTTGCAAATCTAATCTTTATCAGATAATTGTGCAATCTTTCATACCATTCTCTGGGTGCTTGTTTCAGTCCATATAATGCCTTGTGCAGTCTGCAAACCATGTTCCTATTGGTTGGGTCAAAAAATCCATCAGCTTGTTCGATATATACTTCCTCTTTTAATATCCCATTTAGAAATGTTGACTTCACATCCATTTGATAAACTTTAAATCCTTTTTAGGCTGCATATGCAAGTAGAGTTCTTACACCTTCCAATCTTGCAACTGAGGTAAATGTCTCTCTAGAGTCAATTCCTTCCTCTTGTGCATAACCTTTGCATACCAGTCTTGCTTTATTCCTTGTTACCTCTCCATGTTAATTCAGCTTTTTTCTGAATACCCACTTAGTACCAATTACATTTTTGTTGTTAGGCCTTGGTACTAGTGTCCATGTCTTGTTCTTTTCTATCTGGTCTATCTCTTCATTCATTTCTTGAATCTAGTCTTCATTGTCTAAAGCATCTTTTACTGTCTTAGGCTCAAAATCACATAGAAAACATGTGTCCTCTTAATTTGCTTCTTGTCATAACTGCAAAATCCTTTGCTCCTATGATTTGATCAGGTTTATGGTTCCTTCTCACATATTTTTCCAAAGTAGGCTCTTTCTCATCTTCAATTTGATCATTCATGTTCAATTCAGGTTGAAACTGTGACTCGACATCTCCATCAGATAGCTTGGCAGTCACCTCCTATTGCTCGGCAATTTTGTTTTGTATCTCAGCAGGTGCGGACTATTGCTTGGCAACTTCATTTTTAGTTTTGTTAGAATCCTCCTCTTCAGGATAAGTGAGTAATCTGTAAATTTCAGGCTCAATCATGCTTTCAGCTTCATTTCTCTCTACATATTCATCAATTCTAACATTTGCACTTTCCACAATATTGTTAGTGTTAGAATTCAAGCACTTGTATGCTTTACTCTTAGTAAAATATCCAATAAATATGCCTTCTTCTCCTTTAGCATCAAGTTTACCATTTCTATTATCCTTCAGTATAAAACATCTACTCCCAAAGACTTTAAAATAACTTACAGTATGTGCATATCCATACCATAGTTCATAAGGTGTAACATTTGTACCTTTCTTGACTTGTACTCTGTTCAGGGTATAAACTACTGTACTTACAACTTCTCTCCAATATTTTTGCGCAACATTTTTCTCCATCATTAATGTTCTGGCACAATCCATGATAGATCAATTTCTTCTTTCAGCTTTACCATTTGGTGGTGGTGTCCTAGGTGTGGATATCTATCTTTTTATCCCTCGATCATTGCATAACCTATTAAAATCATTAGAAATAAACTCACCTCCTCTATCAGATCTTAGACATTTCAGACTCGTACCTGTTTCCTTTTCAAATTTTTCCAAGTACCACTTAAATAACTGAAATGCATTAGATGTTTTTTTAAGAAACATAAGAGTCATCATCCTATAGTAGTCATCTACAAATAGAATAAAATATTTGTCTCCACAATAACTTTTCTCACCAATAGGTCCATAAAGGTCAGTATGAACCAATTCCAAAATATTCTCAGAAGTATGAGTTTTCCTCTTAAAGCTAGATTTAGTCATTTTTCCCAATTGACATTGCTTACACATTGCATTCTCATGTTTCTTTAACTTAGGCAGCCCTCTAACCTTTTTCAATTTACTTATGCTTACCAAGTTATCAAATTTAACATGACATAGCCTCTTATGCCATAACCAAACATCATTAAATTGTGTAAACAAGCATGTCTCTTCAGCTAAGTCTAGATAAAATAAGTTACCTTTTGTCTGCTCACCACTTCCAACTAATTCTCCATTGGCATCATAGATCTTTTCTTTCCTGTGATGGAATTCAACTCTGTAACCAAAAGTGTTCATCTGTGAAACACTCAACAAGTTATACTTAAGATCATCAACCCAATACACATCATCACATCTAATCTTTTCAGTCAATTGAATTGATCCTTTACCTTTAATTATACAAGGTGTATCATTACCAAACTTAACATATCCACCTTTACATTGATCTAAGGTTTCAAATTTGTCCTTATCACCAGTCATGTGATGTGAAAAACCACTGTCAATAATCCAATGATCACCTTTACTCATATAAGAAATTAGTGCAGTTTTCTCATCACCATCAGAATCATCTTTCATTACAACATACACAACTTCTGTATCATTTTCATCAGATTTATCAGATTCATTGTCAGAAGATTCTTCAACTATATAGTAGGATTTCTTACCTTTGTCTTTGTGATCCTTTTACTTTATGTAGTCTCGGTCATCCTTTATGTCTTTGTACTTTTTGTATCTTCTTTTATCTTTCTCATTCTTATTAGGACATCTAGCAACAATATGACCAACTTTGTTACAAGAATAACAAATAATAGGAAGTTTACCTCTGAATTTTCCTTTTCCTCTAGCTAGTCCCCTTGCCATAAGTGCCTCAAGCTCTTCTAGATCATCATTTGAAGTGTCACTATCACTGATCACACATTTCTTTCCTTTCCTTGATTTTTTGATGACCATCTATGACTTAAATGTGGATTCAATAGCTTGTGGAGTATAGTTATCAAAATTTGACATCTTAAATGTAGTAAGTCTGCCTACCAAACTTTCCAAAGTCAAATTGTTGTTAGGATTACATATCAGTTCTTGAATTGTAGATACTCTAATACATAAATAGGAATAAGTGTTCTCGGTACCTTACTCATGATAGTTTCATCATCAATGGTTCCCTTAGCTCCTATAATAGCATTTACAACTTCATTTATCCTATCATAATATTGCACTATATTTTCTCCTTCTTGCATTTTTAAATCATCAAACTTACCTCTCAAGCTTTCAAATTTGGCTCTAAGTACATTTGTGCCACCTCCATAGATGGTTTTAAGGGAATCCCACATCTTCTTTGTGCTTGTACAATCCTTGATGTCCTCAAATTCATGATAGTTCAGAGATGATGCAAGTTCCAACATTGCTTGATTATGTTCATGATTTTCTCTTAACTGTGCAGCATTCAGAACTCCAGTAGGGGCTACATATTCTTGTTCAACATGTTGTTTAGCAGAATCACCAATACCATCCAAGTGAAGTTTCATCAAAATTTTCCATGTAGGAAAGTTGTCCTTGTTAATCTTTGATCCATCCCTCTTATACATCTTGATCTTTATCTCCAAGTACCTTCAAACTATTTCAAGAGAACAAAGCTCTGATACCAATTGTTAGAATGAATTCAGAATAGCTGAGAGTTGGGGTGAATTAGTTATCCTCAGGTCCAGATGTGACCATATAAAACTTTATACCAATTCAACAACTCAGATCTACTTAGCATTAATCAACAACAAAAGTATGCAGTTTACTGTACTAATGAAATAAACTTACAGAAACTTAACAGTAAAACACAACACAAACATTCACTCATTTTGACACCATGATTTAACATGGAAACCCAATATGGGAAAAAACACTAGTAACATGCTACCAAAATTTCACTCTTTTGAAGTGAGCTCTGTTAGGAGCCAACCCTATTAAAGGTTATAAAACACACTGTCAAATGTGACCTGATTAAAGGATTTAATCACCCTGTCAGGAGTGGCCTTGTTAGAGGACTTAGAACATTCCAATCTAAATGTCACCTTATTCAAAGGATTTATACAATGACTGATAGGTCAACCTGGTAAAAGGATTTGAACTTATACAATGGTTAGAAAGTAATGAGCAGGTGTGATCTGATACATACAACTTACTTTGCAAATCCAGATCCAATTTTCAGCTCTAATGCTAATTCACTGAGTGGCCTCCATTTTCATCTCAAAATTTAGATCTGCTTGTAAATCCGTCAAGCAATCTCTCTCTATTTCTCTACTCAGCCTTCTCTACTATTATACAACATCTCCTTACACTTGGATACCATGAAAATAACCTCTCTAGGTTATAATATACCTCTTCATCTAGGTCAAATAAATATTTTGCCGCTTAATCAAGATCGTAGATCTTAGGTTAGGTTAGATCCAATGGATCTTTCCATAATTACATTTTATTTACTTCTCCAATATAGTCATTAATTAAACATTGAATCCAGGCACTAATAATGGTTTCTCATGCATTAAATGAGTGTGGACCAATCTTAATTAATAATACATATCCCAATAAAATCAACTATGTTGGCCAGAGATCTCAAATCTCATCAATTACTAAAATATTGTTGCTCGGCTTTCTCTGTCTCCCTCAGCATTTCACTGGCGCTCGGCATCATCTTTTCTTTTCTCGGCATCACCTTTTTCTTTTCTCGGCATCGACCTTCCAGTAAACTGTCATTGTAAGATAAAAAAACATATCACTTTTCCAAAGTGCCAAATGATCAAGTACCCGTGTTTATACTCATAACTCAACCATTTCCTCAGTCTTCTTGTTATCCAATTCTTCAAATCTTCATCAATCAGTAGATATGGTACTCAAACATGTAGCAATAGTCTCACCAATTAAGGTATGACATCAATGAAAAAATAACAATTGTCTACATTGTAGAAATCTTTCCAACATTAATGTACAATTGAGATTATTTTGATAATATTTATAAGGATTAGGATCAATTCCAATGATTCTGGAATAGTTTAGGAAATCACAAGGCATCGATGAATTTTGATAATGCTCTCGCGGTAATGATTATAAATGATATAATGGCATAAATGAACTTGGATGATGCTAGAGGATAAATAAAGTTAAGGAGACATTGATGAACTTGGACAATGCTCCTAAATTGATGAAAATGATAGGGAGGCATTGATGAACTTTGACAATGCCAGAGGATTGATTGAAAGAGATTGAAAGAGATTGATAAGAGTTTGGAATCGAATGAGTTTGGAATGATCTTGGATTGATTTAGGAAGTTGATCAATTTGGCCAAAATGAGAGAAATGTTAGTAATTGATGACATGGAAGAATGACACAATATTAGTGAATGATAAAGATCAAACATAAAATATAGAAGACATGTTAAAAGGGGGAACAAGCATTGAACCATTTTTTATGTGTCTACATTTTGCCCCTCTTTGATACAATGTGATTATGAGCATTGTGTCAGAGAATAATTAAGAATCACACCCTAGTGGATTGAAAGGATGGAGGTAGGATGCCCTAGTGGATCGATAGGATGGAGGTAGGATGCCCCCTTAGAAAATTGGGCACAGATTGATATGAGGACAATTCTTTGAAAAGAAAGTGATTGCAAGGATTGACAGAAGAAATATTAGATGAAAGCATAAATTAGACGAAGAAATGTTAGTAAGATAGAAATATTTTGACTTTCAGAAGTGCAATTATGTCATAAGAGCTTATTTTGATATTGCAAAAATGGATGCAGTGCATCGTGGCACAAAATCCAAAGTGAGAAAGTCATCCTTTTGCGTAAACAAACACGATGCAAACAAAGGATGATCTTCTCCATCTTGAAGCATATAGAAAACATGCCCCAAAATTTCATGAGATCATCAAATAGGTAAAATACAAAGCAAAAACCGATCATGAACCATCCCAGCTACTCTCATAAGTTCAGGTGATATCATCGAGTAGCATAAGAACATGACCAAAAAAAGAAAAATCAATGAAAGATAAAACACTCACTAAAACAATGTGAGCCAACAACCATTCTTCTCTTGTTGTTACTTGCATTAAATATTCTTTGTTTGGTAGCTTAGTTTGGAAATTGATTGATTGGGTAATTGATCGATAAATTGGACAGATTGATTGATAGTAAAGATCAAAAGATTGAACAGGTCCAACCAGATTGAATGTTGAGTCACAATGATTCAGATCGCGTTTGTGAAAACATGATTTCATTAAGCACAAAAAGTTGCATCTGCCACGGATGTCTACAAATATGATGATCGTTTCACAAAAAGAAGACAAGTATGTACAAATTTATTGCAGATTTTGAATAAGCTTTTGCAATTTTTAGAATTTTTAGACATATTTGAATTTTTTTTGTGATGGTCTTTTTTCAGGACTTTTTAGGATTTTTAGGATTTTTTCAGCATCATATTTGATTTTTAGGGTCTTTTTTCAGGATCATATTTGATTTTTAGCAATTTTTTCAGGACATTATTTGATTTTTTGAATTTTTTGAAATTGCCCCCAGTGTCTAGCAAGGCAGGGACATTTTGAAGGGAGAAATGGACTGGTAGAAGGACAAAACCCAAAGATCACTTGCATTGGATATGTTAGGTGCCAAGGACTATCCAAGAAATGAGAGAAAATGTTTTTTACCAAGCTAAGGGACTGGACATGACAATGATAAGGTAATGAGATAGTGCAGTGGATGGAATGCAAGAAATGGACATGTTAAGAGGTTTTTCTTTGAAAAAATGTTTTTCATTTAACGTCCTTATTTTCATCAAGAACAAGAAAGGATTTGGATAAGAAAATAATATGACCTGGATAGGATATTAATAGGAAAATGGTAGGATACTGCTAGGATATGCAAGATCAATCAAGGATAAGGGATATATGGGTGTTGATAGGATAAAGGATATGAGGGATGTCCATGGGATATTGGAGGAAATGATAGAGGTATTGGAAGATAATAATGGGGGTATGATATGATAGGAAAATATGGATAAAATTTGCCCCCAAGTATGGAATGTAAGAAGTTCATAGAATTACACATGACACCTGTTTGCCAGGTTTTCATCATTGTACTTGTCCAAAGCATCTGTTTGCCAGGTTTTCACTTTTGGACAAAATTTATTTCTCTTGACTCTTTTTTTTTGTTTCCAAGATGCATATTTGCCAGGTTTTCATCAAGGCAACTTTTTCCTTTTTTATTTTTTTTTCTTTTTCAAAATTTTTGCCTCTTTTTTTTGCTTTTTGAATTTTTGGGAACAAATTGGACGCATAAAATGACATGGACAGAGGACTCAAGTGCCTTACTCTTTGAAATGTTATTTTGAAAGATATTGTGCAAAGACATTGGTAGGGTAATGACAAAGGGATATGAAGTGGGTGATTGGATAAGGATGGGACAAGCTTTATGCAAAGGATTGGATAGGTTGGATGAAAGGTTGGAAAACAAGTGTTGGATGATGGAGGGAGTGAAAGAAGGATGGATTCTGAAAGGATGGATATGGGTGCAAGAACAAAATTGGAAGACGCCTTGAGGGGTGATGGAGTGAAGGAGGAAAAAGAGATTTTAAAGTTTGAGGGATTAATGAAGGAATGGATATGGATTTTGGGACACAAGGACCCAAAATGGATTTAGAAGATGGAAGACATTTAGATAGAGAGATAGAAACTTTGGATGCCAATTTGGACTTTTCTTTGGGACTGTGTGCTTCAAGGAGCTTCTTGGGAGTCCACATGCTTTTTGATTTTTCATTATTTTGTGGGTCCTGAGAATGCATTGATTGCATAAGAGATTTAGGAACCCATATCGCTTTTGACTTTATTTTTTTCTCAATGGGCCTTTGTGGCCTTTTGGAATTTTCTTTTAGGATTACATTTTTCTTTTTTTGTACATGTCGATTATACTGGACATGTTGATCCTTGATAGCATGTGGATTGCTTGATTTGTGGATTTTATTCTTGGCATCCAAATTTCTTTGAAAGGGAATGGAATTCATGGATGGATAAGAATTGTATGGAGGCATTTTGGATGGATGAAAGGTTCTTCAGGGTGTATTCCTTTTCTGAGTTCCATGTGGGAAAGGGTAAGGGGATTGTGATCTAGTGGAGGAAGGAATATATGGACCTAAGATGGATGGAAGGGTTGAAGGGGGAGGTATTCATCTAGATTTGGATTTTGAAGGGATACCAACACCTTGAGATGTAGATTTATTATTAAGACCATGGCCATTTGAATTTTCTTGGACATGTAAGGCTTTCAATATACCCTTTGCATGGAGGTCTAACCCTTTGACTTGATAATGCTTTCTTTGACCACTAGGATACTTGCTACAAGATGCGAGTCCATTGTTATGAGGTCTGAATGATATGGAAGGACTTATAGGACCATGAGGTGGACTAGAATTGATATAGCTAGGGGAACCCATTTGAAGTGTAAGGGGTTCATGAAAAACTTGTATAGATATTCTTGAATAATAAGGGGGATTAGGTGGAACAATGGGATCATGTGATCGAAGAGGAGCAGTGACATGATCATCTAGTAGGATAGGATGTTGTGGGCAATTTGGAGATTTGGGACAAGGAGATGAAGATATGGAAGGGTCTTTTGGTAGACATGAAGGTGAAGGGACACCTTGATCTTGACTTGGCATGGGATCATGGGAATAAATGGAAGGGAAGTCATTATCTTGCTTAGGAAGTGGAAGGTCAATGGGACTTGGAAGAATATTTCACTCTTGAGATGGAAAAGCATCATTTTGGATAGGGGGATAAGGATAGTGGGATCATCATGAGGCTCAAGGGAAATGGTTTCTTGGTCAACAATAGGATAGAATTGGTCATTAAAGGGATCTTGATCTTGATATGTTTTTACACATGTTTCTTCATTCTTTTTATCATCCTCTTGACATGGGATATGACTTTGGACATGCAAGGGGGATTCTTGAAAGGGGTCAATTTTTTGATATGAGGAAGATGGACTTTGGATGGGATTCTCATGAATAGGCTTGATTGAAATTGGAGGACATGATAGTATTGGTTCAAAGGAACTTGGGATATGCATAGGACTAGCTTGGATTACTTTTGTGGATAGTCGTTGGAAGGTTGCATTGTTGGAAGAATCAGTTTATGGGGATGGGGGAAACTAATCTTGGGAGGAAGGTGGGGATTAAGGAGTAGAGGGAAAAATGGATGTTTCTTGAAGGTAAATGTATTGAGGAAAAATAGGTATGTCATCCATGTAATTTCTTTGGAATGATCCATTGCTAGACATAGGTGAATTATTTGTGTCATCCTCTTCATTTATAGGATCCAATTTTTGAAACAAATTCTTTAAAACTTTAGATTTGAACTTGTGTTGCTTGATGGATATTGTTGGTAATACCTCGTCATTATTTACATGTTGGAAATAATTTTTGTATTGAACATGTTCCTCAAAAGGGTTCTCAATGATTATGTTTTGTTGATGCTCAAAATATGTCACATTTGAATTTCTCCTTGTTTGAGAAAAAAAAATTTGATTTGAGGACATAAGAGGGACTTCATCACTAGAAAATGTTCTCAAATGAAATAGTATTGGTGACCTTGATATTGATTGACATGTTTGTATGGTCAGCACAAGATTTTTTTTGGTTTCTTCAGGACAACTTGGTTACATTAGAATGAAGATCGGTTCATAATTAGGTGGTGGCCCCAATTGAATTATGACACACACTGGTTGAAAGGTTTATTTGGGAGCTTGATTGAATGATTGATTGGAAATTTGAGCACATGGAGACTGATTTGAAAATTTATTGAATTGACCATAATCTGGGACTTGGTTGAAAAAAGTTGGCTCTTGCACATGATTGAATTGGGCTTCGTTAAAAATTTTGTTTGCCTCATTTAGTTGTGAAATAAGTTTTGGTATCTTTGATTTTTCAATGAGAGATTGTATGTCAATTTCACCAAAACATTCACTTGGGCATCTAAGGAGTTTGACCATCTCCTTTCTTCTCTTTATCATGTTTTCTACCCTATCTTCCAAGATCTTCTTTTCTTTAGCCAATTTTGCTTCCAATTTTTTGATAAAGTATGTATGGGGTTGATTTGATTGATTGTTAAATTGTGTTAATGTCATTTGTCTTGGATCAAGAGATTTTTGTGAAGTGTACATGATATTGTTGGAATTATATTGGAATGATGTACTGAGAGGGGAGGGGTGAATCAGTACCTCTAAAACTTGTCTTGGTTATCCCATTAACCCTTAATCATCAGTTTGTAAATTGTCTTATCTAACTGTTCATCTTTCTTTATGTATATGCAATCATATCATAAGTTCTTTAATATGTAACCATAAAAGAAACATTCATGAAAATAGATAACACATGACACAAGATATGAT
>MU227808.1:3056926-3081063 GCA_018584345.1 Thuja plicata | reverse complement strand
CATTAAATTGATTAAAAGAATTATGCCAAGCAGTAACAGGGTCGTTTGGACATAACTTGAGGGTATGATCACACTTAGGGTAAATAGGGTCCATAGTTGCAACAGACCGAAATTAGGTGGTTACAATTTGAACCTAGGTTATGCTATTACAATTGCTTACTGTTATTATTTAGATGCTTAAGTAGTTAGTTTATCTATCCGTCTTATGCCATATTATTCAGCAGTATTAAAAAAGAAAGGAATGTTGTAAGGATTTTGCAATATTCTTGCTATTGATTTTCCTCTTTTTCATTACTACGAGTGTTTATAAGAGTCCCTTCTTTTCTCTGTAAGCTATTTCTTGATGTAATTTCAATAGTCTGGATAAGTGTTTGTTTGAAAAATCACGGACATGCTTGATTGCAAATCCAGAATCTAATCTAGACTATTGAGTTGTTCTAAAACTAAGCTACTTGTCATCATTAATGGAAAATCTTCTCTAAACTAATGAGTTGTTCTATCACTAACCTACTTGTCACCATTAATCAAGATATTTTTGTTTTCATGCTACATCATATAATCATGCACATTAGAAACATCTTTGAATGTGTTGGTAGGTTGAAGTCTTCAGGTATTTTGATTCTTGCTAGTTGGTGAACAAATAAATTATGGATAATTTATTATCCATTACTTTTGAGGAAGAATAATCTTTCATTTTGTATATTGTGTGCAGACTTCTAGATCCAATACTGAACGATGAAAAGTTGCATTTGAGAGGAAATAAAAAAAAGGCCTCCCGATCTAATTTTTGATGATTTTGACGTAGAAAATGGATCAAGCCAAGTGAACTTCTTATGTTCCTGGAAATTTCCTATGCTTTTTCATCTCTCTCCTATTCATTTATAAAATCTTAACTGAAGTATTATAAAATTGGATTAATTAACTAATGTCCTAGGCTTCTAAATTCTAGATCTTTACAAGGATGTTGTGTGCTACTTATGTATTATTCTAAATTTTGAATCTTTGGTTGGGGTTTCAAAAATGGTTCCATAGAGTTTCATTGAGTGACCTAGAATATATATTAGGCCTCTAAAGATAAATTTAGGTTGGGGTTATTAGAATTCATGCATAAGGATTGTACTTCAAAGCTTGTAGTGGTAGAGAATGTTGAGAAGTGATTTTGTGAAATCATATTTTAGCAAGAGCGTATCATATTAATAAATGTTGATAGGGCTTGAGGTTTCATATTTTTTAATTCCTCAATACATATTAAATATTTTAAAACCTTTGTGTCTTAAAGTATAAAGAACTCATGGGAGGATCTAAAGTTCTAAACCACATCTAATATGGGAAAGGGGTCAATTTGAAATTAGATTTTTTGTTTAACAATCATCCCATGGTAATATATTTTGTTATACTTGAGAAACCTAGAGTATTTTATCAAGAAATGAAAATATTTTGTTATTTAGATTGTAGTCTTTGTTGGAGGAATCTATTAACTTTATGCTGCAGACCACTCTTGCCATTTTTCTATCTAAATTTAGTATCTTTTGTATCCACTTTCCTCTATGCTACAGTTTTCATTCTCCATCATTTCCACTCCTCCATTATGTTGGAGTTTTCCGGAATCATTTTTAAAACTCTATTTATGGTTGCTGGATATTCTCTTTTTTGTATTGAATTGAATAAAATCATTTTTCTATTTTGGTTTGTTGTACCAGACTATTGATTTTTTACTTTTATTATTTTTATTCTCTTTTTTGTATCAAATTGAATAAAATCATTTTTTTCTATTTTGGTTTGTTGTAGCAGACTATCGCTTTGTTTTGTGTATTGTTCTTCTCTACCCTTGAAATTGGTATCAGATCCTGTTGAAGATCTAAGGGATTGTTATTGTAGAAGAAGCTGCTCCCAATAATTGAAGTTTGTAGTAGCTACAAACAAACAAGGAGTCACTCAAGAAAGGAGATACAAAAAGTTGGATTGTTGTAGCAGTTGGAAGATAGATTTTGAAAAGGAGGTCAATGAAAGACAAAAGAAGGCATGTGAAGCTACCGTAAGGGGAGATTTAAATCAGTGTAGCAATTTGGATGGAAGGAATGGCATCAAGTAGTAATATTTTGTAGCTCCAAATCCCCATTTTCACAGGTAAAAATTATGGTTTTTGGGCAATAAAAATGAAATCCTTATTTTGTACACAAGAATTATGGGAGATGGTAAACATTAGATTTACAAAACTATAAGATCAGGCTGCATATCTAGCATTAACAAGAAATAAAAAAGATGAACTTAGGTAAAATAGGTAAAAAGATGCAAGAGATGTAAGTTTTATTCAACAATATGTGGACCAGTCGATCTTTCCTAAGATTCTAGCAACAAAAACATCTAAAAGGCTTGAGAAATGTTAGAAACTACAAATTAGGGTACAACCAAGGTTACACTTATTAAGGTAAAAACTCTTAGGATAAATTTTGAGAATTTATAAATGAATGGTTCTCTAGAGACCAATTTATGATTCAAGTTATGAATGTTGTGAATCAAATAAGATCTAATGGAGAAGAAATGTCAGATCAGAAGATTACAGAAAAAAAATTCTAGGAGTTTGCCTAGCAAATTTGATTCAATAGTCATTGCAACTAAAAAATATAAGGATTTGACATAGTTATGGGTAGATGAATTGATGGGATTTTTGTTATGTCTAAAATAAATAGAAATAAAAACACTTCTTTTGACAATGCTTCCAAGTCTTGGGAATCATCTGGAAAGGGAAGATGAAGGTCAAGTCTTAGAGGAAGAGGCCATGGTAGAGGTGGAAGGAGTAATTCATACCAAGGTGAAAAGAATAATCAAGAAAATTGGTACTACAACAATTGAGGACATGACAATAATATTTTCAGAAACACGCATAGAGGTTTGATATCTAATATTTAGTGTTTTATTGAAAAAATTATGGGCATTAGTGTAGAAAGAAACAATAAAAGGTGATCTAAAAAAAGGCTAATTATACAGATGAATCTACTTATGGAATTTTAATTATCACTTGTCAATTGTTCAAGAAATTACTAAGGATATTCGGTTATTAGATAGTGGGTGTAGCAATCATATGACAGGGAATAAGGAATTGTTTGGTAGTCTTGATGATTCTGTTAAATTTGAAGTGAAATTGGGAAGAAATAATAAAGTAGATGTAATGGAACAAGGAGTGATAAGTGTTTTAATAAAAAATGATGAAATTTTTTTATTCCTGATGTTTATTTTGTACTTGAACTAAAGCGTAATTTAATGAGTGTTGGATAGCTAATACAAAAAGGATACAAATTATCCTTCAAAGGTAACATGTGCATCAAACTGGATAAATTTCCAAATGATAGTCTCATTGCAAGAGTGAAGATGACAAGAAATCAAATGTTTCCTATATGGATTGAAGCAAATTTTAGAACAATGTATATAGACCAAATTTGGCTATGACATTCAAGGTATTGACATTTATTTTGGAGGTTTGAGTTTGTTATGGAAGAAACATACGGTGAAGAGATTGCTACCAACAAAACAACCTACCAGTTCTTGTGATAGTTGCATTTTATCCAAACAACATAGAGAGAGTTTCCCAATGGGATCTTCATATAGAGCAAGGAAATTGTAGGAATTTTTTCATAGTGACTTGTGTGGATCAATACAAAGTCCATCACTTGCAGGTAGTATTCATTTTATAATTTTCGTTGATGATTTCAGCAGAAAGAGGTGGATATATTTTCTCAAGCAGAAGGTTGGAGCCTTTGGAAAGTTCAAGGAATTCAAAGCTAGGTGGAAAAGCAAAGTGGTCATTATATCAAGGTACTGAGATCAAATAGAGGAGGTGAATATGTCTAATGAACTTTTGGATTTTTTGCAAAAATTATGGAATCAAAGGGAGTTACTACAAGGTACACACCACAACAAACTGGTGTAGTAGAGGAGGAAAATAGAACTATCATGGAGATAGTGATAAGCATGTTGGAGGCCAAAAAATTACCAAATGAATTTTGGTATAAGAAATAGCATGTGAAGTGTACATTTTAAACAAATGGAAAACAAAAAATGTCAAGGACAAAATTTCACTAGAAACTTGAAGTAGTAAGGAACATAGTGCACATCATTTTATACTCATTGATTGTGTTGCATATTCTTTTCTTCTATTTTAAATAAGAAAGAAACTTGATGATAGAGGTGATAAATGTATTTTTACTAGATATAATGAAGAATCAAAAGTTTATAAATTTTCTAATCCTATTACAAAGAAAGTTATTGTTACTAGAGTGACTTTTAAAAAAGGAAAGGAAAAGAAAGGTCTTTTTATAGAAGCATGGGATAAGGTATTGTGAAGTAAGAAGACTTCCTTTGGCTTTGAACTCACAAAACACAAACCCACACAATCAGATACTCTCTTCTCACTAATTCAATTTTACACACATGAAGATTTCCCACAACAACTAACAAATGCATACAATGTTTTATTGGACGTTCATATCAAAATAAGATCACAGGCATCTAAAAAATATTTACAACATCCTTTTAAAGGCCTCCAAACTTTCTTCATTTCTGTCAAAATTAAACTACTCAACATATTCTTTCTCTATTACAGGTTCTACCAATTTCCAAGTTTTCACCAATCTACTATGCACACTGCCTTATTCATCTCATTTAAGGCCTCTATAAGTTTATTCATCTCTGTCTCAATCAATGAGACTATTTTCTTCAATTCCCAAATTCCCATTCAATTTTTCTACAAGTGTCAACATGAACTCATCCTTATCTCTTTCTAAATTTCTCCTAGGCCTCACATATAGAGGCACCTAACTTCTATTTTTCTTCCTATATAATTCTAATCACGTGCTATCCACCCTACCATATCTATGCGGGGTTGTCTTCACTCTTTTCTTAGCTTCCAATTTTTCAGAGTCCCAAGCAATGCCTCCTCTTTGTGATCTCATGCATTCATGACCCCTATGCAGTCATGACACCTCTACTTTTTTCACAAGGAGCCTTTCCTTTCTCCGGGTGCCGCTCACACTTCATCTCTCTTTCAATGAATTTTAACCTTGCCTTTTACCTGCCACATTATGAGGATATATGCCTTTTTGTAGACTCTAAAAAATGGTTAACTCCTACGGTGCAACTTTTCAACATCTTGGTGTACTTTTGAAAAATTGTTTTGTCATTGTTCTAACAATTCCTCTATGTCATGCATTTGGTTTGATTTGTTTTTTTACTTTGTTTTGATGGATTTATTGGTTATATTAGGAATACATTTTCATGATAGAATAGCTTTGTGGTTGGCTAATTCATAATGTTTTCTGATGTTCCAATTTCCTAGTTTACACTTTCATATATTCCTATCAATGTCTTTGTGCCTTGACACATTCTTTCTACGATACTCAACTCTTTCCAATGACCTCCTCTTCTATTCAACCAATTGATTCCCTTTCATTCTCTAATTGCTCACTAATCATTTAGTTTTTAATTTGTAATTTATACTCTTCCTCTTGGTTGTTATCATGTAGAGCACATGTGAGTTGTATTTGACTGAATGTTTTTAAAGCCTTTCATTTTATAAGTTTCCACATCATAATTTTGTTGTTCCTCCTTTTTGATTGATGGATGTTTGTATAGGTTGGAAGTGTGTTGACAAAGATTATGGAATTTGGCCTTACACCTACCAATTTTTGCATTGCTTTAAAGTTCTAAGGCCTATTTGACAAATCCAGTTTGTGCATATCATGCAATCGTCACAAACCACAAAACAACTTTGAGGTATTCTATCAAACAGTTTGTATTCTCTGTCTTTGCTTCCACATTTTCATACATGTATGTGGCAGCTACAACATTTAACAGATTTTTATCCTTTATGATTTTTTGGATGTTCATGGCTTGAACCAAAGCTCTCACCTTAATTGACAGACCATAAGAGAGAAGAGATTACATTTTACTTGTTTATCATGGCTAATTGAACAAAAAATGAAGTCGACAAGGACAAATGTCAAACAAACCCAAAACTAAAGTAAAGATAACAAACCAAAAAATGCATTTGGTAGTGCCAATTTCTTTTCTCCTTGGGTGGTCCTACACCAGACATGTCAGGTAGGAAAAAAATTGTGAGAACTCACAAAATGGAGTTAATTAATAGGATTACCTTGAAATAATATAAAAAACCAATAGAAAACTCCAATGTTGTGTCAAGTATACTAAACAACATCTTTATATTTTCTTCTAGTATGTCACCAAAGCATTTTCCATCTTCTTCCCATGACTTTGCTTGCTACTCTTCTCTCTTACAGATTTGCATCCACCACTTGTCATCCCCCTTCTGGAAGTACTCTCTCCACTCTTCTCCCCTTGCTTTGGTTTTGACCCACCACAAACCAACCATCTCCACCAAATCTCACCTACAACATCCTCTGCTACTTCCACATGCAAACATACCATATCTCCATACAATTTTAGAATTGTGTCCACTTGCACTCTCTCAATAGCTTCTACATGCACATATACAAAATTTGCAACTACATACACTTGCACTAACTCATCTACTTCCATAAACTCCAAAAAATCAATTACCATAATAATTTTAGCTACTGCAACATTCTCTTTGACCTCAATTATTGCAACATTCTTTTCATCACTTGAAACAATCTCCTCTCCAAGGAATATGCCATCCTTATCAAGCTTGAATAACCTTGGATACAACCTTTTCCTTATGAACTCCTTCCTCTTCTACTACATACCTATGAGGTATTTTCTCCTTAATCACATTCCCTATGTTCATCCACCAACTGATGGTCTATTGTGACAATTTTCTCCTCTCTTCTTTCTTCATTTATCGCCTCTTTTCTTTCCTTTTTTTAATTTTTGTGGGTTGCTACTGTGTGTGTGAAATAATGCACCTATTACATGTGACACAACACTTCAATAGATCATTGCATTAGTGGAAAACATGGTTAGATGAGCATATACAACACTAAAATTGACCTATTGGTATCTAACTAAGAAGAGTATGATAAGAAACATAACAACCCTCAGATTATGCTACAATCAGTGACATATATGACTTAGCACGAAAGATTCTATTAAAAACAAGAAAGATATCTCCTAAACATGCATTCTAGCTCTAAAAAGCATGAAAATAAAAATGCATAAACATGAAATCTAAAATATGATATGAATCTATATTTATTCTAACATCATAACAATGCATTTAACTCTAAAATTATGGGCTTATTTGTGCTCAAAAACTCCTATTTATAGAATAATTAGGGGAGAGAAGGGGGGGACAAGGTGCATTAATGGAGTTGTAAAACTCATTAATGAGGTGTAAGAGGAGTAAATGTCAATGTCAAAGGAATTGAAGAGGCATGGGCATAAAAGAATCTTCATTAATGAGACATTAATGAAACCATTTATTAGGCATGGGAAGGGTGTAAGAGGCAAGCTTGAGAAAGTGGACTTGGTTGGAGTCAAGCTTGAGAAAGTTGACTTTCTCAAGTGGGTTGAGTTCTTAATCACTCTTTAATGGAATGTGACAACTTTAGGAGATGGGTTAGGATCAGATTAGGATTAGGATTAGATTTAGCAAGGGTGAATGGGTTGGGATAGGTTTGAACCTATGGTCAAAGTGGCTGAAGTGGGTTAGGTTGGGGTTTAGAAGAATATTAATGAAATGAATAAAACTTATTTAATTCATTCAAAAATAGGAATATTTATTATTTAAGCATTTAATTGCTTTGGATAATTAATTAGGACTATAGCCAATTTAATTAAATTAATTAGACTAGGGGAATGGGTTTTTGCAAGTGAGCAATTGATTTAGGACTTTATTTAATTCCTAGTAAATTAATCATTTTAGCCATGTTTTTGATTGATTTTTAATTTTGGCTAAAAGTAATTAATTTAGTGATTTTGATCATCTTAGGAGATTAAATTGATTTCAAAGGAATTATGCCAAGCAGTAACAGGGTCATTTGGACATAATTGGGGGTATGATCACACTAAGGGAAAATAGGGTCTATAGTCTTAGCAGACCAAATCTATGTGGTTACATTTTCTCCTCTTTGAATTGATGTGCGAGTAGCGCATTGATTCAAAGGAAGTTTTTGATTTTGACTTCAGAAATTTTTGAGAATTTCGCTCACTATAGAGCGAAATGCCTGATGAGATCAGTCTCACACTTGATTGAACTTAACTAATAGAATTGACTCTGAACTTGGTTTTCGTCCAAAGGTCAATAAAATATTTTTAAAGATACCAATTCTAAACTTGATTGTTGTCCAAAGATTGATAATACTGATTCCGAACTTGGTTATTGTCCAAAAGTTAGTATGAAGCTGCCAGGATCCTAGTAAGAATCATTTAAAATGAGGAAACACAAGATATCTAGCTTATGAGAACCAAATCTTTCTATCCAACAGTTCTGACTTTAGTCAAGGAAACTTTAATGCCCTTAGTTATTTGATAACGAAGTCATTTTAATGTTGTTTAGAGCAAGAATTTGATTGATGATAGTGTGATCATGCCCCCTCGGGAACAAAATTGAAGGAAAAGAATAAAAAATCCCTCTGTTGAAATCATGTATCACTTGCAGGAACGGGTAGGACCAGAAAGGATGGCTTAGAAGAAGTGAAAGAAAGAAGGTGTGGTTTTTAGAAATCACACAAAAAACCAAGTTAATTATGTGAAAATGTGAGTTTTGAGTCCAATAGAATGATGTCAGACCAAGATTTATGATGAAATGTGCAATGTTGATAGTTTTTTGAAACAAATGAAACAATTCTGCATTTCCAGGATCTTTCATAAAAAAAATTGTGCCATAGGATTTAATGTGCCTTAGTTATTTGTGTGGAAGAGTGAGCTTATGAATTTTCTTCAATAGCATCTTGCTTAAATCTGGTTTAAATGTTCAGACTTTCCTTGTAGGTATCTCCTTTGCTTTGCTCATTTTGTGTGTCACAAACCAGGGATTTGACAATGGAGATGACCTTTGTACTGTCGGCGTAATGATAAAGCTTGTTGTGTAGGCTTGTTAAATTTCTTGTCAAAACTTATCATTTCAATTTCGTTCTTGATTGATCAGAATTGGAAAAAAATGATTTTACATTGTTGGGGAGGAGTTCTAGAACCCCTAAATGGCTCAAAAGGCCAATATATATCTCAAAAATTACCATTTTACTATTCATTTTCACTTTTATCCATAGTAAATCTAAGAGCTCTATAGAGAAGATGGTGGTCCCTGTGCAGAAACATTGTTTTGAGCTCAGTCATCAACATTAGTGCCCGGCCGATTATGGACCTCTGGTAAGTACTCGGAAAACTACCTTATGAATTTTGTAAATTTGAACTTCATGCATTTATGTAGCTTGTAGAGCCCTTTGAATTCTAGGTCGCATCCAAGATTTTGGATTGCACCCTGCAAAACCTGTGTCGCATCCTGTATTTCTGGGATCGCATCCTATTTTTCCAAATTTCTTAGTCGCATCCAGGATTTCTTGGATCGCATCTAGTTACCTTGTTTTAGCTTAGTTTTTAAGTTTAATTTTGGTCTATGTCATTTCCTATCCCTTCAGGATCATACCCTATTTTCTGGGTCACATCTAGGATTTCCAGGATCGCACCCTATGTTCTTAATTGCATCCTGTATTTCTCAGATTGCATCTGGTAAAAGAGATTGCACCCTGTCCTTCCAGGATTGCATCTCATATTTGGACTTAGAAATTTATCCATTTTGAACTATTTGCCTGTTGTGGATACTGAACTATTTTTTTGCTATGGATCCTGAACTGTTTGTCTGCTATGGATCCTGAATCACTTAGCTAGTCATGATTCTATACCATTATTTGTAGATAGAACACTGATTTATCTGTTTACTTTCCAAAATAGGCTTCTTTTGAGGTAGTCGCATTTCACGACACCTATCTGGGACGTGTTCTTGCATTGTTGGGACTTTTTTCAGATGATGAGCAGGAGATGATGATGCATTGTGGATTACGATCTTTGATTGGTTTACCCAATATAGGGGTAAATTGAGGGTTGTTGACTGCTCTTACTGAGAGATGGCACTCAGAGCACAACACCTTCCATCTCCCAATCGGGGAGATGATAGTGACTCCTAAGGATGTATAGTGCATATTGCGAGTCCTGATTATTGGCCGCGAGGTGCACTTTGAGTCAACTTCTATTGTGGTGATTGGTATAGCTCATCGGTATTTTGATGATGATACCATTGATCAGAGATACCTTTCTTGGGATTACATGTGTGATCATTATGATCAATTATTTATATATTTAGCAGGCTTGATTGGTGGATTATGATGCTAGATAAAGGACAACACAGGTTCCTTGTAGGGTGGGTGGACATGTTGGAGTAGATGGTCGTCCATAGATGGAGATTTGCATGGGGCAGTTGTATCCTAGCCCATATGTACCGAGAGCTTCATGAGATTGTGTACCACTATACCCAAAGCATGATTGTGGGTATTTTGATTCTTCAGATCTAGACCTGGGAGCACATCCCTATTACACGATCGATAGTAGATAGGCAGTGAGCACCTGAGCAGGCTTACATATATATGTATGCAGGTCTCATTTAGCAGCCCCATCTAGGCAAGGTAGAGTATTGATGAAGACTTTTTGATGATATGACAGAGGTAGTATGGCGGCCATATTTAGAGTGTGGGGAGTGGACCTTAGATGCTAGACATGTGCCATTTTTTTTTAGAGTAGGTACCTGATCGGGAGGACCAGATATGTTTTAGAATATTTTGTGCACACCCGAGTTTTGAGATAGTACGGTCAACGGTAGGGCAGGACTCAGGATGTTACAGTATATGCCCGGACCCATGATGACGCACCATTATGGGGTGCTCAGTTGAGCTATGAGACCACCCACCAGGAGATTAGGGATATGGTTGGAGTAGATTGGGATCTTCATTTAGATGTTGCAGATATAGGGTGCTCAGATAGGTACATAGCAGAGATGCTTTAGTATCCATTCCCATGGTTTATAGTGCCTGAGGAACTCATTCCTTGTATAAAGGATCTGATAGATTATGATTTGGATGATCATCCTATCAGGGTGAGAGGAGGAACACAGAGAGCTAGGGGTGGCAAGGGAGGATGAGATGGAGGAAGAGATGAGAGATGATATGCTAGGCATCCTCCTCTGGATGATGGGGATGATGGTGGAGATGATAAGGGAGGTGGAGATGTGGGTGGCACTATATATGTAGCTAGTGGCAGTGGAAAGGGTCGGCGCACCCAATTCAGATTTGTTTCTCCAAGGAGGGATCCAGGTCCTTTACTGACAAGAGAGAAGATATTGTATATATGGATCCTTCTGAGATATTTCTTTTGTATGATGACACATGACATATATCTATCTGATTCTTTCTGATACTCTTTGTGTAGACTTTGTGCCATGTTTTGAGATATATATCTGATGCAGCTATTTCATATTCTGACATGATTCATGAGTTTTCTCTATTTTGATAGATTTGTTTGCACATGTGATTTATATCTTGGTCGTATGATGAGTTAGATTTAGATGATGACATCATTTATGCATTTTGTGGATTTATCACTGATATAAATATGTTTCAAATGATATTGTATGAATATGCAAAATGTATATTTTTGAGTTTTTTCCTATGCATGTAAAGTGTATGGATGCACTTAGGATGTAAAATGAAATGCGATGCATAAATGATTTGTTTTTGTATTTTCCCTTCTGTCTCTTTTAATGAATGCAAAATGTATGCTATGGATGTGCAACAATATTTGATATCAGTAATATTGAATTGTTGTAATTTTAACTTGGATTTTAGAAGAAAATAGAAATTATTTTTGAGGTCAAATTCCCTTTTATATTGTGTTTCTTTCAAAATGCATCATGCAATCTCTAAATGTAGCTATATGAAGACTCTTAGGACTTGTCATTGATTTCACAGATATTGGAACATTTTATCACCATTGGACACTTTTTGAAATGGATTTCACTGGATAGTACAACAATCACTAATACCCCACTAATATTATGAAAGTATGAATACAATTTTTATTGGAATGTTAGAAATAGACCTAGGCATCAAGGCATAGAAGTCAGGATGACAAGATAGTCACCTTCCTTTTATTATATCAGATTCTGTGTAAGGTAAGATATTGAACCCGCAATGACCTTGAAAATTCATATCCTTGGGTACATTATGCTTCATATACTTTAGTGAGAATCTTACTTTAGAAAACAGACAAGGAAATTGTTTCAACCTCACCGTAGTTTACACATAACAAAGATAAAGATATATGTGGCTATCCACTCATGTTGGTAGCTCTTACCATAAACATCTAAGTTAGGTGAGATTTATAGGATCATTTGTAACAATCACCATACGTAGGAAACTAAGAAAATGTTATGCCCCCTGTCCTTGCGACTCTTTGTCTTTGCGCATACGTCATGGAGTAACTCAGAAGACATAACAATCATCAATTGTGAATCAATCAAATAAAATTCATAACCACTTAGATGCCCCTAGTTAAAATATCATCGGTGCATAAAAGAGTCATGATCAAACCAAGGTCAAACTATGTGTTTAAGTACTATTCATTTTTCAGGCACAGTAGAGATTCATCAATCAAAAACCTTAGATTTCAAGCAATATGTATTCCATGTCTGTGTACAACATTGTTCCTATTCGCAATCCAATGTCGATTTTAGGAACACCATTTAGGTTAGTGCAGTGTTTGTGTCATCTTGTTCATGAAAGTTACCATTGGTGCAAGTATCAAGAAGCATCATATCATAGGACAAACCAGCCTATGACGACTTAGCAGACACAACCTATTATACAAGCAAAGATGCCCCCAGTGCAAAATGACTTGGCTCCCTAAGACAGAAATGCAGACAAATCCCAAGAAAGGATAAGATTTCATAGGGAAACAAAGTCAACCTTTAGCACAGGTGTAATCATGAAGGTTTAGTACCGGCAATGTATTGATAGATAGAGCACAAAATACAAGTGATGCCTGATTTCCTGGTTTTCACCACTTGGCCAGACCTTTTCTTTCTTTTTGCTACCAAGATGCCTGATTGCTAGGTTTTCATCAAGGCACTTTTTTTCTTTTTTATTTTTTTTTTGGTATTTTTCTATTTTTGAATGTTTTTGTAGTATCAAGGCGCCTATTTGCCAGGTTTTCACCACAGATACCTTTCTTCATGAATTTTTCCACTGTTTTTGAATTTTCTGAGCTTTGCCACTGTAAAGGCTTTGCTAGCCAAATATCAAGTGTAGAAACACTTTAAATGTAGATTTTTAATAGGATCTGGAAGGATGTCTCCCTTAGGTGTAGCTAGTTGATAAGCTCCAGTACCAAAAGTAGCAGTGATAACATAGGGTCCTAGCCAGTTAGGTTCAAACTTGCCTTTATGTTCTCTATTAGGTTGGTTTTTAGGATTCTCTTTCAAGACGAAATCCCCCACTTGAAATTGTCATGGCTTGACCTTTTTATTGTACCCTTTGGATATTCATTCTTGGTACACCTTCATGTGATCAAATGCCTATTGTCTGCGTTCATCAAGTAGTTCCAAATAATTCACCCAATCAATGCAGTATTTTTCATCAGTAATAATACCTTGTAAAGATATGTGCAAAGAGGGGAGTTCAACCTCAATAGGTAGTACTACTTCAGTGCCATAGACTAGGGAAAATGGTGTGGCTCCATTTGGTGTTCTGATGCTTTTTCTGTAGGCTCATAGTGTCAGATTTAAATGTAAATGTCAATCTCTGCCAAACTTACTCATAGTTCTATGTAGGATCTTGAGAATATTTTTGTTAGATGCCTCAGCCTGTCCATTACCTTGAGGATAATAGATTGAGGAGCAATGTTGAGTAATGTGGAACTCTTCACAAAGGTCATCAATGTTTTGGTTTTTAAATTGGCCCCCATTGTCTATTACAATTGAAGAGGGTATCCCATATCTACAGATAATATAGTTCAGAATGAACATAGCCACCTGTTTTCCAGTGGCTTTGATTAGCGGCACGGCCTCGACCCACTTCATGAAATACTCAGTGGCCGTAATGATGAACTTGTATCTATTTGAATAATTGGGATATATTTGTCCAACCAAGTCAAAGGCCCATTGCTGAAATGGCCAATGTGTTATAAAAGGTATAAGTTCTCTGGCAGGAGAATGGATGATATTTCCATGTGTTTGACATTTATGACATGTTTTTGAAAAGTGAATAGCATCCTTTTCTATTGTAGGCCAGTAAGAGCCTACTCTAAGAAATTTCTTAGCCAATGAAAATGCGTTTGAGTGTGACCTACATACACCTTCGTGGACTTCTTTTAATGCGAGATCTGACTCTTTGTGTTCTAAACATCTAAGAAGCATATCATCGAGACCTTGTCGATATAAGTTATTATTTATGAGGACATAACGTGATGTTGTCCTAATCAAGGCTCTTTTTTCAATTTTGGATAGATCATTGGGAACGATTTTTTCAGTTAGGTAAGCAATGATCTTAGCATATCAAGATTGGTCTTGGGTGGTCAAAGCACAAATTACTTGGTATTCAGGGGTATTAAAGACTGGGTAGGATAATTCTTCCACCAAGAAGTCATAGCAGAATTGATGTTCCTCAAGTTGTAACATGGATGCCAGTGTAGCCATAGCATCTGCAGCCTTATTCTTCATTCTTGGTATCTACTAGAATGTGATGAAGACAAAGTACTTCTTTAAGTCATCAACCAGTTTCTTGTAGGGCATCAACTTCTCATCCTTCATCTGATAATATCCATTGACTTGATTGATGATGAGTTGGGAGTCACCATATACATGTAACTTAACAATCTTCCACTCCATGGAAAGCGTAAGACCGTTTACCGATGCTTCATATTCTAAAATGTTTTTTGTGCATGGAAACATCAATTTGTAAGACTTGGGTATCTTGTAGCCTTGAGGAGCTATGAATAGAACCCCTGATCTAGAGCCTTGTTGTGTGAAAGAACCATCAAAGTACATTTTACATGGATACTCAGTCAGATGCATAATAATTTCATCAGGAAACTCAATTTTTAAAGGTTCATTATCCTGGAGTGGTGAATCAGCTAGTTGATCTGCAAGGACTTGTCCTTTAATAGCTCTTTTGTCTACATACTTAATGTCAAATTCACTTAGGATGAGGACCCACTTTTCCAGACGGCCTGTTAATTTTGTTTTTCTCAGAAGGTACTTTAAAGGATCTATTTTAGAAATGAGCTTTACCATATGTGACAGCATGTAGTGTCTCAATTTTTGTGATGCAAAGACAACTGGTAAGCATACTTTCTCAATTATGTTGTAATTGAGTTCATAGGCCACTAGTGTTCTACTAATGTAGTAGATTTCTCTTTCTTTCTTTGTTTCATCCTCTTGTGCTAGTAATACTCCCAGTGATGTAGTCGTAGCTGAAATGTATAGGAGTAATGTCTTTCCATGAATAGGTGCCATAAGAATAGGAGGAGTAGCTAGGTACTCTTTCAATTCATTGAAGTTGGCTTCATGATGCTCATCCCATTTTAAGGTGACACCCTTATGTAGTAATTTGGTAAAGGGTTGTGCTCTATCTACAAGTTGTGACATGAACCTCTTGATAGATTGGAGTCTCCCTTGTAATGTCCTCATTTGACTAATGTTGTATGGAGGATCCATTTCAATTATAGCCTTGACTTTTGCAGGGTCTACCTGAATTCCTTTTGCTAAGACAATAAATCCTAGAAATTTTCCTGATTGGACCCCAAAGGCACACTTCTTTGGATTGAGCTTGAGTTGAAATTGTTCCATATGATCCAATATTTTTCTTAAGTCATTGATATGAGTATTTCTTTCTTTTGACTTAGCCAAGGTGTCATCTACGTAATCCTCTATATTTTTGTGCATCATGTTATGGAGTATAGTTTTCATCGCTCTTTGATATGTAGCTCCTACATTCTTTAACCCAAATGGCATGACGTTCCAGCAAAAGGTTCCCCATGCGCATGTAAATGCGGTCTTCTCTTGATCTTCAGGGGCAATTTTAATTTGGTTATGTCTTGAGAAACATCCATTAATGAGTACATTTGGTAGCCCGATGTGAGGTCTATGACCATATCAATATTGGGTAGTGGAAAATCATCCTTAGGGCATGCCTTGTTCAAGTCTCTAAAGTGCATATAGATCCTAGTAGATTTATCTAATTTAGATATGGGAACTACATTATAAATCCATCCTGCGTAAGCGATGACTCTAATGAATCCAGCCTTTAATAATTTCTCTAGCTCCATTTTTACTAGTAATGCAACATGAGGATGCATCTTTCTTAATTTCTATTTCATGGGTTTTATCCCAGGAGCTATAGACAAATGATGCGTGATTAAGTCTAGATCTAGTCCAGGCATTTCGGTATAAGACCATGCAAATTTGATTTTCTTTTCCTTTAGGAACTCAGTGAATTGTGCCTTTTCTTCTTCTGAAAAAGATTGTGCTAGGTGAATAAATTGAGGAGACTCAGTTGTGCCCAGGTTACTTGGTTCTATTGGTTCTATCATTACCGATGATCTTTCTTGGAAATGCTCAGGGAGGATATCAAGAATCTCATCTTTTGGCACCTCAGAGAGGTTTTCACCATTAGATACATCATTTTTTTCACTTTTTTAGATTCTGATACTGCCATAATGTGGTTTTAACCATCAGTTCTTTTTTTTCTTTTTATTTTTCAATTTTTGACTGAGAAACTTGATATCCTCCTATGACATATTCCTTCTCCTTGCATTGGTGGAAGAAGCATAGGGTTCACAAGCATTGAGATAGCAAGCCAAGGTGTAGTCATTAGGAAAGTTCATGATAGGATTAGGATTGGAATTCGTCCAATCAATTAGATCTAGGTTTATCAAGGACAAGGAGTTGGATTTTGGTACGGATGCATCGCATTAGCATCAAGACTATTAACTGACAAGACATGTTTTTTTAAGTTATTTTCTTCGATATTTAGATCAATAAGAGTTAGATCGTCATGAAAAGGGTCTATGTTAGTTATGTGTGGACCGAACTCGAGTGACTCATCAGTGGAGTATCCTTCTTCTTCTTCTCTCTGTAAAAGGAGGCTTCTTTCTTGTCACCTATGAAGTTCTTCTAGACTTATGAGAACACCAATCTCTCCATCAATGATTGGGGGAAGGAATTCTTCCTCTTCTTCAGGAATATCAGGGTTGTTGGGAGTAGTGTCAGAATGTTCATGGGGTGCTGAGGGAGCTACAAACATGTGAATTGCATCTATTTTAATGTCTTCTATGGTGACAGATAGCTCATCCCATTCATAATCATGAGAGTCAATTGCTTCATCATCAAATCAGTTTAAGGTTTCTACAATAGTTATCTGATGGACCCGGTTAGCTACCAGTGGATCAAAGTGTGGTAAATCAAGGACATGTGAAAATATGACCAACTTCCCCTAGTTAGGATGTGAATCCTATTATTGGGAGGTGCTTTCAGTAGTTGTTTCTATCAATGGTACTTCAAGATCATTTTCTATTTTTTCTCCATAAATGTGTGTGTAAAATAATGCACCTATTACCTGCGACACAACACTTCAATAGATCATTGCATTAGTGGAAAACATGGTTAGATGAGCATATACAACACTAAAATTGACCTATTGGTATCTAACTAAGAAGAGTATGATAAGAAACATAACAACCCTCAGATTATGCTACAATCAGTGACATATATGACTTAGCACGAAAGATTCTATTAAAAACAAGAAAGATATCTCCTAAACATGCATTCTAGCTCTAAAAAGCATGAAAATAAAAATGCATAAACATGAAATCTAAAATATGATATGAATCTATATTTATTCTAACATCATAACAATGCATTTAACTCTAAAATTATGGGCTTATTTGTGCTCAAAAACTCCTATTTATAGAATAATTAGGGGAGAGAAGGGGGGGACAAGGTGCATTAATGGAGTTGTAAAACTCATTAATGAGGTGTAAGAGGAGTAAATGTCAATGTCAAAGGAATTGAAGAGGCATGGGCATAAAAGAATCTTCATTAATGAGACATTAATGAAACCATTTATTAGGCATGGGAAGGGTGTAAGAGGCAAGCTTGAGAAAGTGGACTTGGTTGGAGTCAAGCTTGAGAAAGTTGACTTTCTCAAGTGGGTTGAGTTCTTAATCACTCCTTAATGGAATGTGACAACATTAGGTGGGTTAGGATCAAATTAGGATTAGGGTTAGATTTAGAAAGGGTGAATGGGTTGGGATAGGTTTGAACCTATGGTCAAAATGGTTGAAGTGGGTTAGGTTGGGGTTTAGAAGAATATTAATGAAATGAATAAAACTTATTTAATTCATTCAAAAATAGGAATATTAATTATTTAAGCATTTAATTGCTTTAGATAATTAATTAGGCTAGGGGAATGGGATTTTTCAAGTGAGCAATTGATTTAGGACTTTATTTAATTCCTAGTAAATTAATCATTTTAGCCATTTTTTTTATTGATTTTTTATTTTGGCTAAAAGTAATTAATTTAGTGATTTTGATCATCTTAGGAGATTAAATTGATTTCAAAGGAATTATGCCAAGCAATAACAGGGTCGTTTGGAAATAATTGGGAGTATGATCACACTAAGGGAAAATAGGGTCTATAGTCTAAGCAGACCAAATCTAGGTGGTTACAGCTACTACATCTTTCTCCTTCTAACTATAATTGTTCTTATTAAACAGACTAATCCACAATCCATAACTCTCTTCCCAATATCATTCCAAGAAAAAAATCATCATAGGCCTCTTCATGACCCACCTCATCTTCTTCTTCAAACTCGTCTTCTCATTTGTTGCAATCTTGCACTTGCATTAACATTTCTTCGTGGCTTCCTATCTCTCAATCATTCAAGAATTTCCCAAACTTGCAACAATCCTCTTGAGCTCTCTACAACCCCTTCACACTTTCTTCTACAAACCGCCTTACAATCAGAAGTTTATTTACATAACTCCACTCTTCACTTGCAAGCTATGTTACATGGGGATGTGTCCCCTATTTTTGGCCCTCTAGTAAACATTATGGAAACACAAGAAGGTGGGAAGATATATAGATAGATAGATAGATAGGTCCCAGAAATGCATCCCTAGGTAGGCAGGAAGATAGTTAGATAGATAGCTAGGTAGATAGGTAGGTAGGTAGATAGGTAGATAGATATGTAGCTAGGTATATAGGTAGATAGATAAATAGGTAGATAGGTAGATAGTGTTAGAAACACTGAGAGGGGGGGTGAATCAGTGTTTATCTACTTTTTATATTTCAGCCAATTAAACATATATCAAATGTGCATCCAAAGAAACATAACATAAGAACACATAACACATGATATGATTACAGAGAACCTTGATCAGAGGAAACCTCCGGTGGCAATTAATAACCACAAAATATTGTACTAGGTATAATGAGCTTGTTAAAGTTCCTTTGCCCTGTTAGAAGCAGTCTTTACAAATTGAGTACAATGACCTGGTTAAAGGTCTGACCCTATTAGGAGTCTTTTACAATAACCCTATTAGGGGTGGATGGCTCACTGCCTAGGCTCACTGCCCAAATATATGAATGCCACAACCCTCTGAATGTTGATATGCACTATATCAAAAATGAACTGTTGTAGTGACATTGTTGTCTGATCAGTTCCATGTATGTGTGGATGCTCTTACTTCTTCAAAGAGATATATCATCTTCTAACTTCATTATACTATCCCTCTGTAACTTCTTCTTACACAATAATTGACACTTGTAACATATCTTTACATTACATACTTATATCTTCAAATCCGAATAGGCGCAACCCAAAACAAATCATTAGTTGGCCCTAAAACAAAAATACATAACGCTTCTGAATAAGTCGGCCCAAGAATTTTTACTATAAAATTAATTACATTATTAAAAAATTACAACTAAAGGAACTTAGCCATTACATTATAAAATCATACATGCTAATCAAAACTGTAGTCGGCTTTCATGCTCTATTTCCTGGACTGCAGGTCTACTAATCTATTTGTAACTTTTCTGTACTGATGTTCCATACTCTGTGCATTTGGATCTAGCATGTATATACACCATAGAGTATATAAATAAGCACGCATGTTCTTGTGTGATCTCTAACATGTGCGCTGATGTGCTGATCTTTGTATCTCTCTGTTTGTCCTATTTTTTGTACTTAGTCATTTTATCTTCTAAGTTATTTTTGACAGAAACTTAGTATGACTTTGTTTCCATGATTGAAAACACAAAATAAGTCATGCTTCCTTAGGAAGTCAACTTTCCAACAATCTCCCCCTTTTTCATTTATGGCAACAAAGGAATGTGGCTAAGTTACTCAGGATGACTTCATACAAAAATGATTGTATATCATAATACTTAATGATATATACATATATACTTCTCTGCATATACACATTCTATACTACTCCCCTTTGACATTAATGACAAAGGTGTGAAAAAATTTTAAGTCTTCAACATACTTACTCCATATAGACTTCTAGGTACACAACTTGAAGATATTGAATCTCTTTTTGCCAAAAGACTTTCATTTCATCAACAGTTTGAAGATGCGCGCATAGGGCATATGTCAACTTTTCCATTTTCATTAGATCCATGCAAGGACCTTGATCATATGTCTGTACGGTGTTATCAATCTATTTTATGTTCTTATTAAGAAATTCTAGAGATGGTGCAAGTGCATTCCTCAACTGAGTTTGTCTTACCCTTATCTTGCTGATTTCCAGTTTTGCCTTCTCAATTTTGTCTAACTACCCTTGGTAGACATTATTGCATATGCTCATATCTTGCGTGGAATTTTCAACTGATTTTCTTATGTTTTCCACCATTTCTTCTACTTCTATTATCTTTTTAGTGTTGTTAGAGGTGAGCTTCACTTTATCCATACAGTTTGCTATGACTTTCTTTCCTTTATCTGCCAATTCCTTCAATATAGCTTGCCCAATCTTTAAGGAATTTAGATCTAAGGTAAAGTTCTTTACCAATTCATGTAGTCTCTCCTTCTTATATTCATCTTCTGTAATCTTAGTAGCAGATTCTACTAAGCTAGTGAAATGTGACTTGAAGTTTGATAAGATGTTGTCTACATCTTCAACTGAATGCACTTTGGCCACTTTCTGGTCAGTAGGCACTAAGTCATTCAAAATATTCATTGTTTCCAAGAAGCAAGGATTCCTCATTACTTGTTTCTCTTTTGCCTTTTCCATGGCAAGGATGCTGATCTTGATAAGGTCTTCTTCTCCCCATGCATCTAAACTTGCTAAGTCAGGATTTAACCTTGACAACAATGAGGTGGATGGTTGAGTGGATGGTGAGAAAATAGTGGTCTGACTTGTATCAACACATTCACTTTTGACATGAATCTCCTTCACTAGTGTCTCATTACCTTGAGTATCTTTCTCATTATCCAAGTCTATTGGATCAATGGAAGGCACTTCATTTTGTTGTAGAGATGTGTCATTTGTGTTCATTGCTTCATCAAACTTATTCATATCATTATCAGAAGCTGTCATAGATATCTTGACATTGTCAACTATTATAGTATCTTATGTGTCTTTAGTTGTCTCAGAAGTTGTTGTGGGTGCTGAATCCTGTGGACCTGTTATAGGCACAATCTAAATTACTGGTGTTGTAACCTGTTTGGGAGGAGCTAGGGTAACTTTTGGTGTAGGCGTCATTGGTGGATACATGTGTCTATCCATAAATACTTGCGCAAATGCTTTTTTAGTCTCCTTTCCAACCTACTCATACTCTTTGTTCATAATTTGTAGAGTCCTTGTCTTAGTTCAGAGATGAGGCTTCACCAGATCTAACAGAATAGCCTTCTCATCATGTGAAAAAATAGGAAGAAGAGTATCTAAGGTTTCTTCTGTAATCTTCATGTCCTCTTCAATAGCATGTCTTTTCATTATCTCCAGTATGTTCCATAACTTATCTAGTATTACTGTTTTGAGTTCAAGAATAGACTTCTTAAACTTGATCATATGAGATATGATCATAGAGTGTATCTCAGTCTTATCCATCTCTTGATACATGTCATAGAATTTTGATAATGTATCCAGTCTTCCTTCATTTACAATCCTATTCTTCAAGATATTTAGACTAGGTCTAAATCCTACCTCAGGTGGAGCTTGAACATTCTTACCTTTTCTCTGAGTAGCTCTTGAGGATGGATGACTTGTAGCCGCTCGCTTCCTTCCTCTTGGTTTCTTGCTAGGTACAAAAGGTGGAGATGTGTCTAGATCAATGGTTGTAGTAGGCGCAGTAGTACTTTCCTCATTTTTCTTCTACTTCTTCTTCTGAGTTTCAACAGTTTTCTCAATTTTGGCTTCTTTTGACTTATCCAAGTCTTCTTGTGTGACTCCATTCTTTCTCAGAATGTTGGATGTAGTTCTGGATGCTTTCCTTTTTTTAACAGCAAGTTTTAGTTCAATATCCACTTCGTCAGTCTTTTCTCTGTAAGTGCCCCATCTAGGTTCATTAAGGTATTTAGGTGCTGACAATAAGACCTATGCATATCCTTCTAACACATGGTCTTCTACTTCATACCCTAGTGGATGAATCCACTTAGTTCTAGGCTCAACAGCCTCCATGCATGTGCAATTTGTTTCTACCATAAAGCATATTGTATCCCTGTATTTTTCAACTATCTTCTCAGATAGTCTGAACCTACTCTGCATTTTGACCCTGAATATCTTTATGTCCATATCCATTTTATCTCTTGCACTACTTTCTACTGTGTCTTTAAGAGATATCCAAGTCATTGTAGGTTTTCCTTTGTCTAGATAAAGGTCTGCAACCTTTCTAACTATATGTTGATATAAATAGATGATTAGAGATCCAAACTTGAATGTTTTGCTTCTGTAATGTTTGATGATTCTAATGTTTTCAATCAACTGATCGTGCAAGACCTCACATAGATTGTATTGAGTGTTGTCCTTCACAATTCTAATAGCTACAAGGACTATTGCTACAAAGACACTATTTAATCTGCTTGCTTACTGAAACTTGTATCCAAGAATCATTGTTATGAGTTTGATGTCGTCCTCCTTGATAGGGTCAACTGTCATTCCGTGCCTATCACTCCTAGACAAACAAACTTGCTCAATCTATTTTTTTACATCCTTACCAGTGGGAAATACTGGTCCAGTCATTGGAATTCTAGTTAATTGATGGATTAACTCTGTAGTGATACGGACAGGAACATCACCAATCCAAAAGAGATCATCATGAATTCTGCTTAATAGAATCTTTACCCATTTTGGTTCTTCAAACTCATGCACATTCGAATACTCCAAAATAGGGTTATCTTGTAGGTGCACAAATTCATCCTTGAATGTGAAATCCTTATTTAGCATTGATGCCATGTGAGAAGCTATATTATCATCTCATACTGATTCCTTTTTACAGTAAATGTATGCGCAAATATCTTCCACGTGAACAATGCCAAGCAGGGTTTTAGAGAAAGCTCCTTCCACATCATCCAGTATGGATTTGAATGGATGTTTCTTAAATATGAACCTCTTCCTCTCTGCTACATCAAACACAACTGGGGTCACCATAATTACTTGTTGTTTTCTTATGTAGGGTTTCCACAAAATTCTAAAACGGTGCGACGGCTAGGGCTCCTCTTCAAACTGATTATCCATTTGTTCCAACTGCCAAACTATTTATGCCTTCATGCTTTGATGTCTTAGTGCTCTAATTCTCTTCAATTTCTATGCTCTCAAATGTAATTGTGAAAATGATCGACTACAAACTTCTTTTTATACGATTTTCCACATTTAATGCTTGCAACCATACATAGAGATTTCTAGACTTTGATCTTGATGCAATTCAGATAATGCGTGAATGCATATAGCTATAATTTGTGCTTTTAACCATGAATCCAAAGGCACATACTCTGAAGTGAGTGCACCAACCGCACAGGGGTTCTGAGGTAGAATAGCTCCCCCTAAGACCAAGAAGGTCTATTAGGCAGAAGTAGAGGGTGCGTCCACTGGGGATGCATCAACTACTTTGTCAACATTTTTGTCCTTCTTAACTTCAACCCATATTTTTCTTGAA
>MU227808.1:3003618-3056082 GCA_018584345.1 Thuja plicata | reverse complement strand
TTTCTTAGCCTTTTAATAAGTATTTGAGAGCCATCATTTTTCAATCTTAGTTCTTCATTTTCCTTCTCAGATCTGTCAAGATCTTCAAGAGCTGCTTCAAGATTATTTTTCAAATATTTTGCTTCAGTTGAGTCCATGATCTCTTAGAGTGGTTAAACTTTCTTTTAGAGGACCATATCTCTGATACCAATTGTTAGAAACACTGAGAGGGGGGGGTGAATCAGTGTTTATCTACTTTTTATATTTCAGCCAATTAAACATATATCAAATGTGCATCCAAAGAAACATAACATAAGAACACATAACACATGATATGATTACGGAGAACCTTGATCAGAGGAAAACTTCAGTGGGGATTAATACCCACAAAATATTGTACTAGGTATAATGAACCTGTTAAAGTTCCTTTTCCCTGTTAGAAGCAGTCTTTACAAATTGAGTACAATGACCTGGTTAAAGGTATGACCCTGTTAGGGGTCTTTTACAATAACCCTATTAGGGTTGGATGGCTCACTGCCTAGGCTCACTACCCAAATAATATGAAGGCTACAACCCTCTAAATGTTGATATGCACTATATCAAAAATGAGTTGTTGTAGTGACACTGTTGTCTGATCAGTTTTATGTATGTGTGGATGCTCTTACTTCTTCAAAGAGCTATATCATCTTCTGACTTCATTATATTGTCCCTCTATAACTTCTTCTTACACAATAATTGACACTTGTAACATATCTTTACATTACATACTTATATCTTCAAATCCGAATAGGCGCGACCCAAAACAAATCATTAGTCGGCCCTAAAACAAAAATACATAATGCTTCCGAACAAGTTGGCCCAAGCATGTTTACTATAACATTAATTACATTATTGCAAACTTACAACTAAAGGTGCTTATCCATTACATTATAAAATCATACACGCTGATCAAAACTGTAGTCGGCTTCCATGCTCTATTTCCTAGACTGCAGGTCTACTAATCTGTCTGTAACTTTTTCGTACTAATTTTTCGTACTCTACGCGTTTGGATCTAGCATGTATATACACCATAGAGTATATAAATAAGCACGCATGTTCTGGTGTGATCTCTAACATGTGCCCTGATGTGTTGATCTTTGTATCTCTTTGTCTGTCCTATTTTCTATACTTAGTCATTTTATCTTCTAAGTTATCTTTGACAGAAACTTAGTATGACTTTGTTCCCATGATTGACAACACAAAATAATTCATGCTTCCTCAGGAATTCAACTTTCCAATAGATAGGTGGATAGGTAGATAGGTCTCAGAAGCATCTCCATGTCACTGAAACATAGTAGAACATATCCTACATGTCTTGGTACCAAATTGTCTCACATTCAACACTTTGTATACATGCTTAGTAAATCGCACTTTGATACCAATTGATGCAAGATCTGACTCCCTCTGGCTTCAAGCTCTCAAAGGAAAAATTCTCACAGTGGGATACTCTCTTCTCACTAATTAAATTTTACACACGAGTTGGAGATTGCCCACAACATCAAACAAATTATTAGACTTTCATATGAAAACAAGATCTCAAACATCTGAAACCTATTTTACAACATGGCCCTTTAATGGCCTCCCAACTTTCTTTGTTTCTATCAAAACTCCTCAACGCATTATATCTCTCTTGCATGCTCTACCATTTTCTAGATTTCACTAATCTTCTTTGTATAGTCCCTTATTCATCTCATTCAAGGCCTGTGTATGTTTATTTCTCTGTCTCTATCAATGAGACTCTTTTTTTTCTCTATCTCTCTCAATGAGACTCTATTTTTTTGTGAATATTGTACTCTTTGTTATATTAATAGAAAAAGGCCTCTATTCATCAAAATTTCTCTATCTAAGGCCTCACATATAGGGGCACCCAACTTCTTTCTTCTTACCACACTCTCCTTATCACACTTTTTCCTCTCTACCCTCCCTATCCAGTGTTGTCTTTACTCTTTTCTCAGCTTCCAATTTTTTCATTTAGTCCCAGGAAATACCTCTGTGTTCTCATGCGCTCATGACCTCCTACACAGCTTGTGGTTTTCTTCCCCCTTGTGTCACTTCCTCGTTCCCTAGATACCTCTGCTCTTTTCACGTGGGGCCTCTCCTTTCTCTGACTATTGCTTACACTTTATCTCTCTTTCTATGCATTTTAACCCTTTGCCTTTTAGCTACCATGTTATCAAAATATATGCCTTCCATATATTCCTATCGATGTATTTGTGTCTTTACATATTCTTTCTATGATAGTCATCTCTTTCCAATGACCTCTTCTATTCAACCAATCAATACCCTTTTATTCTTTAATTTCTCACTAATTAATTGGTTTTTAATTTGTCATTTATAATGTTCCTCTTACCTGTTACTATGTAAAAACCATGACATTTGGCCAAAGGTTTCTAAAGCCTTTGATTTTATAAATTTCTACATTATATTCTTTTTGTTTCTCCTTTGTGATTTGATGAATGTTTGTATAGATTGGAAGTATGCTGACAAAGATGGTGAAATATTTGGCCTTGCGCCTGCCAATTTTTTCTTTGCATGAAAATTTTAAGGCCTATTCAACAAATCTAGTTTGTTCATATCCTGTGATCATTGCAAACCACGAGATATCATTGAGGCATTTTTTCAAGTAGTTATTGTGCCCTGACTGTGCTTCCACATTTGCATACATGTATAACTGGACAGTTGCAACTACAACATCTAACAAAATTTTATCCTTTATGATTTGTTGGATGTTCATGCTCTGTACCAAAGTTCTCACCTTAATCTACCAACCATCAAAAAGTAGAGATCGTATTTAACTTGCTTATCATAGCTAGCTGAATAGAAAACTAAAGACAACAATATGGAGAGATGCCAAACAACTCTAAAATAAAATTGAAGAAAATAACAAATGTTAAATAAGTAGTCCATTAAGAACTACAAGGAATTTTGAACAAGGTGAAAACTCTTCTTGCAATACATGAAGTAATGATTCTAATCCTACATGAAGATTAAGAAAAACAAGAAGCTCGAAGGAGATTTATGAGCAAAGAGAAGAAATAAAAGGTAACTTAGATTTCTATTCAAATTTTGCTTTATTTACTCATGGTCATGTATATTGAAGAAGAAATTGAGGAGGAGCATTGGATGAAAGCTATGAATGAAGAGGTGGAGTCCATTGAGAGAAATAAAATATGGGAACTAGTTGATTTACCTAAAGGTTAAGATTGCATAAGAGTTAAATGGGTTTATAAAACCAAATTGAATGGTGAAGGAAAAATTGAAAAACACAAGGCAATATTAGAGTAAAAGGTGATGCACAAAAATAAGACATTGATTATGATGAAACATTTGCTCCAGTTGCTAGACTTGATACTATTTGAACGGTTTTAGCATAATCTACACATAATAAATGGAAAGTACATCAAATGGATTTTAAATCAGATTTTTTGAATGGTTTTTCTAGATGAAGAAATTTATGTATAACAAGCACCGGGTTATGAAATTCATGGACCTAAAGACAAAGTTTACAGATTGAAGAAGGCTCTCTATGGTCTCAAGCAAAAGCATCAAGAGCATGGTATAGAAGGATTGATTCATACAAGATTAATAATGGATTTAGAAAAAGTAATAATGAGCCCACATTATACACAAAAATCAATAAATAAGGTCAATTTTTGATTGTATATCTATATGTTGATGATTTGATTTTATTGGAAATTTGTTTGTAGACACATTCAAATCAGAAATAAACAAAAAAAATGAGATGACAGATTTAGGATTGATGAGGTATTTTGGGGGCATGGAAGTAGTTCACTTAGATTAGGGAATTTTCATTTGTCGATCTAAATATACAAAACATGGTCTAAGGATGTATTGAATTTTGAATTGTATCACTTACACCAGTTGCTACAGGAACTAAAATTGACAAAGAAGACAAAGGATCTAATGTTGATTCTAAAATATTCAAAAGATTAGTTGGATGTTTGATGATAGCTACAAGGCCAGATTTATTGTATGGAGTTTCTCTAATCTCATGATTCATGGAGTCACAAAAATACTCTTTGGAAAATTGGAAAGAGAATACTAAGATATGTGGCAGGTTCACTAGGATATGGAATTTTGTATTTCACAACTAATGATCTTTGTTTGATTGGCTATACTGATAATAATTCATCAAGTAGCATTGATGATAGAAAGAGTACTTATGGTCATCAAAGAGGAAGCTCATGGTCACTTTCATCAGCTAAAACAGAGTATGTACAAGCTACATTAGCATCATGTCAAGTTGTTTGGATGAGGAAATTATTGAAATCTATTTCAAGCACTGGAGGAGTCAACATCAATCTTGCGACAATAAATCAACTATTAAATTATCAAAAAAATACATTTTTCACAAGAGGTGCAAGGACATAGATACCAGATATCATTTTATAAGAGAATTGGTCAACAATGGAGAAATTTATTTGGATTTTTCTAGATCTGAAGATCGATTAGCATATATATTTACCAAGGTTTTAACAAAAGAGTATTTTGAATATTTGAGACAAACTTTGGCCATTTTAAAATTTTGAGACAATTAGTGGTAGAAATTAGGGGAGAGCATTGGAGGAATCTATTAATTTCTCAACTCTATGCTGCAGACCACTCTCAACAATTTGTTATTTAAATTTAATATCTTATGTATCCATTTTCTTCTATGTTGCAATCAACATTCCATCATTTCCACTCCATGATGCTGGAGCATTCCAAAATTTCCTTTAAAAACTCTATTGATAGTTGTTTATTATTTGTTTGTCCCTGCCTTTAAGGCAGGAGACAAATTTTTTTGGTAACCATTCTAGCATTGATTTGTTCTTAGGAAATTGTGCAACATCTGTTAAACCTATATTCTGAACAAAATTGGCATAGGGGGGAAGGAGACAGGGCCTAGGGCACACCCAAAACCATCCAACTTGCAAAACCAATGTAGAATTAAACAACAACACAGTGAGAGAGGGAAACACAGATATCTTTCATCATTAATTGATCAAACTCAATACATGTCAGGCTGTAAGGCCTTCGTAGTTACAACCATATACATTAAAGTGTATTACAATTGATCTTCTTACACAAAGATCTTAGATCTTCAATATCTTAACATTTTCCTTCCTGCTCTAAGACTTGCTACCAAACTAAGAACATTCAAAAGAATATATACAAGAGTCTGACAGATAATTCGACACTCAAATACAAAGGTGAGACCCAGATTTAGGTCCACATAGATCCCAATGAGAGACCCCACATTAATTTAGCCACAGAAATTAAATTTAGAAGTCATCCAGATTAGGAGAACACATCTCGGGAAAGCATCACCGAAAATCAGCAAAGCATCGATAAAGACACACCCGAGCAATAGAGAACCCATCAGTAAGGACATCGCCGAAACTCGTCGGTGAAGACATTATCAAAACTCATCGGCAAAGACATTACTGAAACTCATCGATAAAGACATTACCAAGCACCAGGATTAAGCATGCCCGAGAGACAAAACCTGAGCGACAGAGAACAAACATAAAGACTAAATAAACATCTTTTTGGTTGTGTAGGATTGCCAATGACCCAAGATGCTCTTGCATCAGACACCTGGGGTTACAATAAATGATTCTTTGAATCATGTGTCAAATCCAACCTAAAATGAATCCAACTTGGAATTGGGAAATCCATGATGAGTCCTCATTCAGTCTATTCTTCCACTTTACCAGATACTCCAAGTATTCATTTTCTCTTGTGTTTCTACCAATTCTCTGTTTCAAGATCTTCTCAACTTCCTCTATCTGCTTCTTAGGATAATCACTTGGCACTGTCACTTCTTCATCAGGTTCATGATATTCATACAAGTCTAAAATATTGAATATAGGTTATATATCCATGTCATCAGGTAATTCAACTTCATAAGCATTTCCACTATCAAATCTTCTCAGTATTTTACAAGGACCAAATTTCTTCATCTTCAGTTTCCCATATGTTCCAATAGGGAATCTTCCTTTCTTCAGATGAACCATCATAGCATCACCAACTTCAAATGTCTTATGTCTTCTTGATCTGTCTGCATCATCTTTGTATCTCTGATTATTTTTCTCCAGATTTTGCTTCACATCCTCATGTAATGTCTTCATGAATTCTGCAAATTCCTCTACTTCAGCACTTCTTTTCTCTTCACCAACAATGTCTCTAAAATCTGATATACCTCTAGGTTGTGTGCCATGAACAATCTCAAAAGGTGTCTTTCCAGTACTTCTGTTTACTGAAATTTTTTATGCAAACTCTGCTTGTGCCAACATCAAATCCCAATTGCCTGGTGTGTTTCCAACTAAACATCTCAACAAGTTACCCAAACTTATGTTACAACTTTTGTTTATCCATCATTCTGTGGGTGAAATGTAGAACTAAATTTCAACTCAGTATCCAAATTTTTCCAAAGTGTTCTCCAAAAATAGCTTACAAACTTACAATTGTTGTCAGAGATGATACTCCTCGGAAATCCATGCAATCTGACAATCTCTTTAAAGAAAAGATCTGCTATATGAACTGCATCTGATGTTTTCTTACATGGTATGAAATGTGTCATTTTAGAAAATCTATACATAACAACAAATATAAAATAATTACCTCTTGTTGTCCTAGGTAAGCCAAGAAAAAAATCCATACTGATATCACTCCAAGGTTTATCAGGAACAGTAATAGGTGTATACAAACCAGTATTATGACTCACTCCTTTTGCGACTTGATAGACTCCACAACTTCTTACAAATTTTTGAACATCTTTATACAACTAAGGCCAAAAGTACCTCTCTTTTAGCAAACTCAATGTTTTATCAATACCAAAATGTCTAGCCAATCCACTACTATGTTTCTCTTTAATCAAATTAATTCTCATTGATCCTCTTGGTATACATAACTGAATACCTTTGAACAACATATCTTCCTGAATGAAATAGTCTTTATAATTACTTGATTGACTTGTATTAGGTGCTCTGCACACTCTCCAGTGCTCTAAAAAATTAGGATCATTTTCATACAAATTCTTCATGTCATCAAAACCAAGAACTTCAATTCTCATTTCAATCAACAAAGATCTTCTTCTACTCAATGCATCAGCAACTCTGTTAGAAACTCCACTCTTATGCTTAATCACAAATGTAAAGCTCTGAAAATACTCTACCCATTTCATATGTCTCTAATTCAACTTGTTTTGACTACCCAAATACTGTAAAGCCTTATGATCAGTATACAACACAAATTCATTTGGCATTAAGTAATGTCTCCATTTCTTTATAGCTTGCACAATAGCATAGAATTCTTGATCATAGATAGGATATTTTCTCTTTGCATCATTCAACTTTTCACTAAAGAAAGAAAAAGGTTTACCTTCTTGAGTCAACACAACTCCAATTGCAGTTCCACTTGCATCACATTCAACTTGAAATACCTTACTGAAATCAGGTAAGGCTAGCACAAGTAATTCAACAACTTTCAACTTTAAAGCTTCAAAAATCTTATCAGCTCTATGTGTCCATTTGAATTCTCTTTTGTCTCCTCTCATTGTCTCAGTCATAGCATTACAAATAGAACTATAATTTCTGATAAACTTCCTGTAAAAACTTTCCAATCCATGAAATGATCTTACCTCAATGACATTTTTAGGTGTAGGCCAACTCAGTATAGCTCAACCTTTTTTGGATCCATCTTTAAACCATCAGCTAAAATCACAAAGCCCAAATACACAAGCTCTTATTTCATGTAGGAACACTTCTTTAGATTTAGCAGCAACTCTTCCTCTTTCAATCTCTACAACACTTGTCTTATGTGCATCAAATTCTCTTCTCTAGTCTTATTGAATATTAGAATATCATCAAAGTATATAATCACACATTTATTCAAGAATTTTTTCAAAACTTCATTCATCAATCTCATAAATGTACTTGGTGCATTAATTAAACCAAAGGGCATAACCAACCACTCATACAAACCTTCTTTTTTCTTCAAAGCAGTCTTCCATTCATTACTTTCTCTGATTCTGATATGATGATATCCACTTTTCAAATCAATTTTGGTAAAATACCTTGCTCCACTCAAACAATCCATTATGTCATCCATTCTTGGTATAGGAAACATATACTTCACTATGATCTTGTTAATTGCTCTGGAATCAGTGCACATCCTCCATTCTCCATTCTTCTTAGGTGCCAACATCGCTGGTATTGCACATGGAATCAAAATTTCTCAGATCAAGCCTTTTCTCAACAACTTATGAACTTGTCAGTTAAGCTCTTCTTTTTTTGTCGGTGTTAACCGATGAGGTTCCTTGTTTGGTAAACTAGCTCCCAGAATCAAATCCATACAATGACTGATATCTCTGATTGGTGGAAAACCATCAGGCACATTATCTGAAATGACTTCTTTGTATTCAGTTAGCAATTTCTCAACTTCTACAAGTATGTCGTCTTCTGCATTCTTACTTGGTTTGTTAGGAATCAAATCATAACAAATATCATCTCTTTTCAAATCCTTAACAAACTATCTACCTTCCATCAGAAAAACTTTTACAGATGTACATAACTCATCAGTAGATTCTTCAATCAAAGGTAACAAAGTTTGTTTCTTACCATCAACCCAAATAGAATATCTATTCAACCTTCCATCATGTATATCATGTCTATCATATTGCCAAGGTCTACCCAAAAAAATATGACAACAATCCATTGGCATAATATCACACAACACCTTATCATAGTACTTTCCAATTTTCAGATTCATAAAATATTGTTCACTCACCATTAGTGTATTCTCATCTTTGATCCATGAGATCTTGTAGGGTTTTGGATGTTTCATCCTCTCCAACTATAAATTTGCAACCATTTCCTCAAATGCTAGGTTCTCTGAGCTTCTACTATCAACAATCACTTTCCAAACTTTATCTGCAACGCTACATCTGGTCTTGAAAAACTTTTCCTGATCGGATCTATCTTATCTTTCTCACTCCATAGTATCCTACGGATCATGAGATTTTTTTCAGGTTCATTGGATGTCTCCTCTTGAATCAATGCATTTCTGCTACTGCTTCCCACTTTCTTACTTGCATGTGTACACTCAAAGGATTTATGTCCTTCTTCACCACAATTGTAACAATTTACTTGTAACCCTCTTCTGCTATAACCACCTTTGGAGTAATTAGCTCTTCCTCAGTATGAACTTCCACCTTTCCATTAGGTCTTTCCCTTGTCTTGAGATGTGTCTCAAACTAACTTGTCTGGTTTAGATCTACTATTTTCACCATGATATCTACCTCTTCCTCTAGGGGATCTACCACCTCTACCCCTTTGTCTTTGTTCATATCTTTTGTTCAACTTTTCTTCAGCTTTTAGAGCAAATTGGTATGCTTCTTCAGTGCTTTTCATCTTGACCAAACTGATTTCATCTTGTATGGAAATGTAACATAAGAAATTTGGAAATGTTTATTTGATTAATGTTTGATATGTTACATTTGAATATTTTTTTATGTTATGGGGGTAAATGATATTCTCTCCTTCTATCCTTAGATGTGAAAATGAAAGATCCAAGTTGATTAACCCCAAAAGGAATGATCAATGCATAAATGAATCAATCATTTGGAAACAAGAATAAGGAAGGAAGATCTAAGTACCCAGTTTGTTGATTTGATTAATTTGTGTTTTATATTTAGATGAATTGAAAACCTTAATTGAATTAAATAGGAGGAATGTACTAACCTTAAAATATTGCAGATCCAAAGAATATTGTTTTCTGAAACCTATGTTGAGTTTCTAGAAAATTTGAGACCGGATCTAGAACAGAAACACAGAGATGGACAAAACCCAGAAATCTTTTTCTATTCTAAGATAGTTCTAATTTTTACCCTCAAGTCAATGTCACCATTTGCCATAATTTCTGATTGTTCCCTAGGTCACAATCGACCTAAAAAGTCTCAGACTAAAAATTTGCTTTTGGATCCCCAAAGTTTGCTGAAAAGGGTATCTGAATCTTCATCCTGATCTGCTATTCTGAACCTGTACCTACAAGAAAAAAGGGTTGTTTTTTGGGGGAGGGGTTTTCCTTGGTCAAACCCTAGTTTTGGAGTTAACCTTAAATATATAATTTAAATTTCAAAAATAAACAAAGTAAATGAAACAATTCACCTTGCTTATGTAAAAGTCCTTGTGGAGGATTCGAATCCTTGACTCCACAAGTATCGATGTGCCAAATGTATGTATAATGTAGAATGTAAAATGTTGGATGTCTTCAATCAATTTCTTTGTATATCTTCAACACCAATCTTGAATGGGTTCTTGAATTGGAAGAGGCTTGGAGGAATGTAGATGGAGAAATCAACAAGAGGGCTCCGTGGAGCTTGAATCCTTCAATGGCCACCAATGGATCTCCTTGATGAAAAATGTATGCTTGAGAAGTGCTTGAGAATGGATGAATGTTTCAATGGCTACTTGGCTTGCTTCAAATCTTGCTTCTTCACCTTTGAAATTCACTCTTCAAGTCTTTGAAAGTTCTTGCAATTATGCTTGATGATGGTTAGAGAAAATGAGAGGAGAAAACTTCCTTTTATATGAAATTAGGGCACAATATTATAGAGAGTCCTACATAGGATAATTAAATCCTAATTGGACCCATGCCCCTAGAAGAGGATCTATATTAAATATAATTTTGTATTTTTTGTCCCGAAGTCTGAAACAGCTGACCCGGAAGTGGGAATTAACTTTTTCCAAAGACCGACATCCAAAAACCCTGAGATTCTGGAATTTGGGCCTTGGACCTGAAAAAGGTTGATTGTGACCTAGGTCAAGGTTGAGGTCAACCTTGACCCAAAAAGGTTGACCTAGACCCCAAGACCAAAGTTCCAGTTTCTCAGTCTGGGTTTCAAGAAAAATGTTAGAAAGAGTGGAAATGGGGCAAAACAGGGGGATAAAGCCAGATCAAAGTCAGGAACCCATTCAAGGCACTTGACATGACCCAAAACCACTTACTCAGAAGGCTAAACTAGTCTACTATGGAATTTCTTCCATTTTCTAACTATACATTTATCCCCCACTTTAGCAAGAGTATGGACTCAATACAAACTCTTGATAAAGGAGATCATAAAGAATAGATAATCTTATCGGAATCATATGGGACAAAGAAATCTTCAAGCCCCCAAGGAAATTAATTATTTATAAACCCTAAGATCACAATAAGAGAGACATCACCAATTAAGGAGAAGGAGAGAGAGGGTATGGTCACCTCACCCAATGAGAACTTATGTCCCATTGTGAACCATACAAGAAAACTGTGCAACTGGAAAGATGGAGTTGAACCGCCTAGTGAATGTGGCTACTCACTAGTCAACCCATCAGGGAGATCTATTCTTAAGGATACCTTCCAACGTTAAGGGATCAAAACATTTTATATTAAAAATGGAGGGATCAAGAGATCCATTTAAATTTAAACTAGGGGGATCAAGAGATCCTAAAAAGTAAAATGTCCATGCTTTAAGGATTAACCTTTAATCCATAAAGGGAAAAAGTTTTAAGTATTTGAAAATATTTTGAACGTGCGTGTGTCCAAAAAGTGAGCAGAGCATATGCCCCCATGTTAAAGGCATTTCTAACACTTTAACAGGAGCATTGTCTTGAATGGAAACATAAACAACTCTACTGATTACGTTTCCACTACGAGATGCCCCCAAATGAAGACAACTCATGGGAAATATCACATAAACATATAAAGGACATAGAATGGATCTACCTATTATGGGGTTAGTATGATCATAGGATAACATGTACATATAGATATGATATTATTGCAAATGAATTAACATTGTTCCCCAAATAAATTAGAACCATGAAGGATAAGCCAATCAGGCGCATCACCTACTCTCCCCATCTCGGTTTATATCATGTAGGGAAGGTGGGAAACTCGCAAGAAGGACTATATCCAATAAATTAGGAATAATAGCTAGTTCCAAACAAGGATCCTCTTGAGAATTGTGTTTTTCAATACTAGGTGTGATTGTCAATTGAGTTGAAAGCATATGAGGTAAGTCAGTGTCAAGGTCAATGGTCTCATATTCATCACTAAGATCAATGGGATCTTCTAAAGTATCTTCCTCATCAAGATTAATTGAAATTGGATCTAAGATGCGAATAGGATCATCACACTCATTCATCTTAACATCATTTTGAATATTATCTTCTTTCAACACATCAGGCATAGGTTGGTCAAAAGAAGGTAAAGAACTTTGAGGAAGAGAAGCATGGGCCCTAGCATTAGCTCTACGCTTCTTAAAATGTTCATTAGCAGATTTATTATGTTTTTCTTTGTTTGACACATGTGGAGAACTAGGAGGAATAACAAATGGTTCCTTCTCAGGTTCTATAGGAGGATTGACACAATTCACAGTAGGCTGAGTAGCAACACTGGGAGGTTGAATAATAGAGTTAGCAGTAATGGATAAAGGAGGTATAGAAGGAGTTGGCAAAAGACCACGGTTGAGATCTATCCAAGGTATGTTTAACTTGACAATCTTGCAATGTTTATAGGCTTGATATGAATGAAAAAGGTTGTCAGGGCAAGGAGGACATGAATTAGGTAATGAGGGCCAAAATAAATCAAGAGTAGCACAATCTCTAGGCCTGGAAGGTTGATATAGACTATGATTAATAGTTTTGACTTCTCCATTATGAATGAACTTAAGACATTTATGAATAGGAGAAGTAATAGCATGCATAGCAGTTATCCAAGGCAAACCAAATTTGACTTGAAATTGATCAGATGTGGGAATAATAATGAAGGTAGTATCTACAAACTTGCCATAGAGTTCAATAGGAAAGTTAATAGAACCAAGTGCAAGATATAGAAAACCATTACAAGTTTTGATCCATGCATCCGATGGATTATAACCATCACATTGTAGGCCTTTCATAAAAATATTTTCCTCAGTAATAACATTGATTAAAGATGTGGGATCAACTAGACAACCACGTGTAGGTATCTTAGCAATCCTAGCATAAATATAAAGGGGACCATCAAGAGCCTTAATAGTCTCAGAATTATCAAAGGTAATTTAAAGTTCCCGAGGTCGTTTATCCTTAGTTTATTTCTGAATTTTAGGTAGAACTGGAAGTTGCAGTGGAGGCGAAGGATCTTGAATGATAGGTGGGGATACAACAACACTTTCCACATGATTAACAATGTGATTAAGATCATCCATCTTTGAATCATAAACGATATCCACAGAGGATGGTTGAGCAATAGTATTGGGATCATGTGTAGGTAGAGGATTCATGTAGATTTAAAGGTTTTGATTAGGAGGAGAGACAAATTTTTTTCCATTACCATCAAGATTATCAACAGATAAAGAATTGGAATTGATTAAGTCTTGAACTTTATGTTTTAGGGAATAACATTTTTCAGTATCATGGCCATTCTGGAGATGGTATTGGCAAAAATCTTTAGAATCAAAGGATTTTGAAGCTATTGTAGTAGGAAGGAGAGGTAAAATAGGAGGCAAAGTAATCATATTAGCACTTGACAACCTACTCATAATGAAATGTAAAGATTCAAAGAGAGGAGTAAATTTATGATTCATACGGAAAGCAGTGGATGCAGAAGTGGCATTGTGAGATGCAACAACAACTTGATCAGCAACCACATTCATCTATTTATTAATCTTGATGTAGTTGTTAGGTTTTTGAAATTTATTAGGATTAGGAGCATTGTCACTCTTATCAATTGGAACAGGAGCCATTGGAGTGTTTCTCCCAAATTGACTCACTTGTAATTGATAATGATGAAGTGTTGCACAAAGTTGTTGCAAAAAGGTAAATTCAGTAGCAGAATCTTATCTCTAATATCCTTTTGTAAATTTGAAATAAACATGTGTTGAATATCAATATCAGGAATAGGATAAGAAATCTAAGCATACAAATGCTTAAATCTACCAATGAAATCAGTTAATTTTTCCTTAATGTTTTGTTTACAATGCATTAAATCAGTTAAGGAAACTTGCGGACCAATATTATTTTGAAATTTTTGAATAAAAGTATTAGCCAGTTTGGGAAAAGAATCAATGGAGTAAGGAGGTAAAGAACAATACCATTACAAATCCTTATCATGAAAGGTTCTAGCAAACAGTTTAGCCAATATCCTATGGTCATGAGCATAATCACTAAAAAGGATTTGAAATGTTTTAACATGAGTAACAGGATCGCCTTTACCATTGTAATTCTGTAGACGAGGCATATCGGCTTGTTGAGGAACATGAGCATGAATAATATCAAAAGATAAAGGACTAACCATGTCACGTGTAGGAATGCTAAACTTGGATTGAGTTAAAGATGCAAGTTGTTGTTATAAAGATGACACAGTTTGAGCTAAACTAATAATTGTAGAATCATTAGAAGACACAAGTGGCACAGGAACATTAGGAACACTAGGAAATGTGTAGGAAGTAGCAGGAATAGAAGATACAACTGGTGGAAAATTTGGAACCATAACTAGAAGAGGATTAGTATAAGTAAAAGGTACACTATGGTATGAAGGTTGTGAGGTAGGTAAAGATACTGGTGGAACACTCATAGCAATAGATGAAATTGGAAGAGATGTAGTCATAAAAGGCGGAGTATAAGTAGGAATACTAGGTAAATGAATAGAAGAAGGTCCTTGACTAGTGATAGGAGGAGTATATCCTAGATCTTGAGCCTCTTGAGCTAAAGTTTTAACATTCAAATGCACAAGATGAGTGATACCAAGCAATAAATTAACACCTTTATCACTATCATGAAGGAATTTCTTAAGAGCCTTTATAGCTTGAATGAAATCTTGATTATGGTTTTCTTGGATGAGCCAATTTCCCATTTTATCAAGTTTGGTTGAAATTTTTTGCACTTGTTCAGGAGGAACTCTTAAAGCATCCTCCTCATTATGAGATGAGTGAGAATAGTTATGCTCCATAGAAGGATTGGAATCATGAGTATTAAAATTGTCATCTGGGATCCTAAGGAAATGAGAGGAAGATTCAGGATCAAAGGAACCCATGAGTCTATGGCTTCTTCTAACCGGTATGTTATAAGTAGGACTAGTAGTGGTAAAGCTCATACACCAATGTAACACAAATGAACTAATTTAGAAAGAAAAGAGTTGATTTAAATTTTTGAAAGGAAATGCAAGAACATAAAAGAAAGCTAATCTAAAATGCATGCAAGATCTAACATAAAAGATGTAAATCTAACACCAAAAAGAAAGAGTTGTCTATCGCGGGTTCACCAAAATGTAACATAAGAAATTTGGAAATGTTTATTTGATTAATGTTTGATATGTTACATTTGAATTTTTTTTATGTTATGGGGGTAAATGAGATGCTCTCCTTCTATCCTTAGATGTGCAAATGAAAGATCCAAGTTGATTAACCCCAAAAGGAAGGATCAATGCATATATGAATCAATCATTTGGAAACAAGAATAAGGAAGGAAGATCTAAGTACCCAGTTTGTTGATTTCATTAATTATGTTTTAGATTTAGATGAATTAAAAATCTTAATTGAATGAAATAGGAGGAATGTACTAACCTTGAAATATTGCAGATCCAAATAATGTTGTTTTTTGAAGCCTGTGTTGAGTTTCTAGAAAATATGAGACTGGATCTGGTTTAGAAACGTAGAGACGAACAAAACCCAAAAATCTTTTTTTGTTCTAAGATAGTTCCAATTTGTACCCTAAAGTCAATGTCACCATTTTTTAGAATTTTTGATTGTTCCCTAGCTCACAATCGACCTAAAAAGTCTCAGACTGAAAATCTGATTTCAGATCCTGGAAGTTTGCTGAAAAGGGTATCCAAATCTTTGTCCCGATCTGTTGTTCTGAACCTGTACCTGCAAGAAAAAGGGGTTTTTTTGGGGGGAGGGGTTTACCTTGGTCAAACCCTAGTTTTGGAATTAACCTTAAATATATAATTAAAATTTCATAAATAAACAAAGTAAATGAAACAATTCACCTTGCTCATGTAAAATTCCTTGTGGAGGATTCGAATCCTTGAATCCAAAAGTATGGATGTGCCAAATGCATGTATAGTGTAGAATGTAGAATGTATAATGTTGGATGTCTTCAATCAATTTCTTTGTAGATCTTCAACACCAATCTTGAAAGGGTTCTTGAATTGGAAGAGGCTTGGAGGAATGTAGATGGAGAAATCAACAAGAGGGCTCCATGGAGCTTGATTCCTTCAGTGGCCACCAGTGGATCTCCTTGATGAAAAATGGATGCTTGAGAAGTGCTTGAGAATGGATGAATGCTTCAATGGCTACTTGGATTGCTTCAAATCTTTCTTCTTCACCTTTGGAATTCACTCTTCAAGTCTTTGAAAGTTCTTGCAATTGTGCTTGATGATGGTTAGAGAAAATGAGAGAAGAAAACTTCCTTTTATATGAAATTAGGGCACAATATTTTAGAGAGGCCTTCATAGGAGAATTAAATCCTAATTGGACCCATGCCCCTAAAAGAGGACCTATATTAAATATAATTTAGGATTTGTTGTCCCGAAGTCTGAAACAGCCGACCCAGAAGCAGGAATTAACTTTTTCCAAAGACCGACATTTGAAAACCCTGAGATTTTGGAATTTGGGCCTTGGACCTAAAAAAGGTTGATTTTTACCTAGTTCAAGGTTGAGGTCAACCTTGACCCAAAAATTTTGACCTAGACCCCAAGACCAAAGTCTCAGTTTCTCAATCTGGGTTGCCAGAAAAAGGTTAGAAAGAGTGGAAATGGGGCAAAACAAGGGGACAAAGCCAGATCAATGTTAGGAACCCATTCATGGCACTTGACATGACCCCAAATCACTTACCCAGAAGGCTAAACTAGTTTACCATGGAAGTGCTTCCATTTTTTGACTATACAGGAACTTATCAAGCCATTCAAGTATCTTGCAACTCTTTCCACTTCATCTTCAACATGTCCAAATCTGATGTCTAGTCTGTAAAATTCTTTAGTGTAGTCTTTGACTGATTTTTTTTCTACTTCAAACTTTGCATTCTCTAAACTAGGTTAATCTGATAATCACAAGGTAGAAATTTACCTTTCAACTTGTTAACCATCTTATCTCATACCCTAATTTTGTCTTTGCCTTTCTTCTTTCTATCCAATTGCAGATGTTCCCCCCATAAGGATGCATGACCTTTCAATTTTGTGCTTGCAATATTTACCTTCTTATCCTCTGCAACATTATCATATTCAAAATATTTTTCCATCTCAGTGATCCATTCAATCAATTCATCAGAATCCAATTTTCCACTATACTCAGGAGGATTGAACTGAGGTGTGGATTTCAAACTTGTCAAGGCTCTCAAGAATATTTCTTCTTCCTGGTCCATCACAGGTGCAGGTGCAGCTTCACCTTGAACCTCTTCAAATTTATCATCACTAACATCTTCAAGATGTCTTCCTTTGCGCTGGGCTATCTCTACAGCTTCCAATCTTGCAGCCATTTGTCTAAGCATATCAGCCAGACCTTTATCAGTATTTCCTCTCCCACGAACCATCTTGAAACTCTCTGCAATTGTAGGTCAGATCACAACCTGCCACCCCACAACAAATATCCTTAGAGTTTACAAGAAGGAACCATGGATCTCAACTCACTCCGATTCCACCTGACGCAGGGAGGAAGGAGACGGGGCCTAGGGAACACCCAAAACCATCCAACTTGCAGAACCAATGCGAAATTAAACAACAACACAGTGAGAGAGGGAAACACAGAGATCTTTCATCATTAATTGATCAAACTCAATACATGCCAGGCTGTAAGGCCTTCCTGGTTATGACCATATACATTACATTGTATTACAATTGATCTTCTTACATAGAGATCTTAGATCTTCAATATCTTAACATTTGCCTTCCTACTCTAAGACTAGCTACCAAACTAAGAACATACAAAAGAATATATACAAGAGTCCAACAGATAAGTCGATGCTCAAATACAAAGGTGACACCCAGATTTAGATCCACATAGATCCCAATGAGAGACCCCACATTAATTTATCCATGGAAATTAAATGTAGAAGTCAGCCAGATCAGGAGAACACATCTCAGGAAATCATCACCGAAAATCAGCAAACCGTCGGTAAAGGCATACCCGAGCAACAGAGAACCCGTCGGTAAGGACATTGCCAAAACTCATCGATGAAGACATTACCAAAACTCATCGGTAAAGACATTACCGAAACTCGTCGGTAAAGACATTACCAAGCACCAGGAACAAGCATGCCTGAGAGATAGAACCTGAGCGACAGAGAACAAACATAAAGACTAAACAAACATATTTTTGGTTGTACAGGATTGCCAATGACCCAAGATGCTCCTACATCAAAAATTCTATATTAAATGACATTAAAATATTTAATTTCTTATTTCCTATTAGATGCCACCATTTTCCCCGTAGTCTTTTCATTTTCTTCATCAAAATATAATAGAAAATATGAACGAGCGATTGCAAGCATTTTTCTTGGTCCACGCGGCCGCTTGTTCTTTCACACTTAGCATGCAGTGTGCATTACATGTCCGCTACATGCTTCTGTTACCATGCAACTATCTAAGAGGGAAGATACCCCAAATGTTTCTATGTTTACATATTATGAAATCTTGCAGTCCGTGCAATGGACAAATGTCTCAACTATTTTATTATTGTTTTCCTGGTAGTATTACATTAGCACAGTCAGCCTCCATTTCCCCTTACACATTTCCTAGGATTCTTTCCTCATTCTCACGTATTGATTTTCAAACCCTAAAGTTGTCTTCATTGTTTTGACATAGGCCTCGGCTGGTTTTTTAATCCAAAACGGTTGTTCAGGTGAAGAAAAAGTGCAGGGTGAGTTGCAAGGATGAGGATGCGCTTGCGAGGAGAGCCCTGGCTCATGCTTTTGAGTGTCACTATTGCGAGGGTGATTTCTCCAAGCATTTGTTCATCAATTCTTCATGCACTCCTGGACCCCTAAATTAGAGAACATGAAGTAAGTTTGGGCTTTTCTATTTTCTGCATTTTGGGCTGGATTCAAACTCTTGGGATCGCACCAATTGTTGTGGCTTTTGGTTTTTCTTTGCATTTCATTCTTATGCTAGTGAATTTGGAAGGATTGTTGTTTTGAATTTGGTATGTTGGTTTGATTGAAGATCCTCTATTTTGATAAAATAACTTATGGTATTCTGTGCAACGAGATGGCATCCGTTGAGTTGGAGGCTCATGTATTAATCTGCGTGAGTACTTGGTAATTTGTTGAGTTTTTTATATGTATTGGGATTAAAAAAATTTCCCCATATTTTGTGATCAATTTGGTTTTGTGGATAAATTTTGGGCTAGGTTTATAGTCATGACAGTCTTCTAAGGAGGTGTAGAATTAGCTTGGAACAATTTTTCCAAGTACTTTGTGCTAACTGAGGTGTCTTTTTCCATCATTATAAATTACGAGAAAAAATAAAACAATAACTCCTTGAAAATGGATATCCAGCTGATTGAATCAACCATTCTATGTTATTTATAAATTCCACCATACCTTTAAGAGATCAAACTCAGTTTTAAGATGGAAAAATATTATCTTACAAAAAACATTTGAACTGCAAGAGATTTGGGAATGCAAGTAATATACCCCCCACAGAGATCCCAGTAAGGTAGGTTGGTTGTATTGGCATGAAGTCCTATCTATTCAAATAAGTCACTATCTTATCTCCAATGCAGAGATCAATTCCATTTATTTTCTTCAAAGTTTGATAAGAAATAGTATCCAAGCAAAGTGATAAAAAAACATAGTGTCAAGCAAAAAATATGTTACAAAATTATTTAATTTTGATCTTTGCCAGATTGAAATTGTATTCCATATATAGCAATCTATATCTATTGGAATCACTTTAATACAATACACGATACATATTATTACAATTGTGGGTTTGTAATTGTGAAAATGAAAGAGGAATAAGGAGAAGTGGTAGTAAATCCTTAATGGAATATTTATTTTCTTTGCTCCAACATATCATGCACTTGGCTTATTAAGTGACCGGTTACAATCGAAATTCAGGACTGAAACAGATCGATAATCATTATACACGACTTCTTGAGCCTACAATGGTGCTATATATATTTATATCTAACTAGTTGGTTAAAAATTTATATGATTTTCCATGATCTAGCATTAAGATGCAATGATTTAATAGCTCATCTTGCGAAAAGCAAGGTTATAATGCAAGCTAACCCTAATTAGGTTAGCTGCAGGTAGATTATTTATGTCATCATATGTATCTCTTCTCAGCTTCTCCAAGTCAAATTCTATTTGGGCTTGATAGATTTTTTATATATTTATTAAATAAGATGGAGTACAAGATTGCTTTTGAGTTTAAAGGATGGAAAAGAGTTGTTCAAAGAGTTTACCATTGCATGAATCTTCCCCTGATCTCTTGATGGTATTGCCTGTGTTGAAATTTCAGATAAACATGAACCTAAAGTGACATCATGTATATCCACTACATCTCCTATATCAACTGTTATATTTTTGTTCACATCATTACAAGCTTGTGACCATTTATCTGTGTAGTATTCATTCATATATCTTGAGTTGTTACACACAGTTTGAACCATGAAGTATGAGCTATTTGATATCAAACCATGTGACCACAAGTATTCTCCATTGTTAACACTTATCTCCAAATCCAGAAGAGGATTCCCTAGCTGCAAACATCAATTTAGAGTCCACGATTATCACTTGATTAGGTGTTGGACATAAAGTTGGATGCATATGATTAACATAAACATTAAGGAAAAATTAAAGAATACACTTAAAGTTAAATTCTAAAATGATTATGTAAGATCGGACATACAAGTATTTCTTTTAGCTTTATGGTTGTGATATTTGGCCTTCTATTGTAATCCACCACAAGGCTTGCCAACAGGGGTACATAGTGTCCTGCAGTAATAATATAAAAATTAATTTTTTTTTTTACGTTTATTTAATATCATTTCCTTCATTGATCCATTTTCATTAGTAGTGATTGAAGATTGTATCGAGTTATGTATGTAGTATTCTTCTGAATGCATGTAGGTATCATTGAAACAAACGAGATGAATAATTATACAGCTTCATAGATTCTTAAGAACACTGCAAGTGTAACCTTCCTTTAACTGTCAAAAAAACCTATCAAAATTAATAACTCGTAGGTTCTTACGATGCACTACTCATGGTAGATGCTTCAGTTCTGGCCTCATAGTTTTGGTTGCTCATGTAGTCATTATTATTGACTTTAATTGGTTTCCCTTAGACATTTTGCAAAACAATCTTTAGCATGTAGCTCGTCATAGTTTTTAAGCCTTATTCAACTCTATGTTGTTGTTTTTAATAAATGTTTTGGGTATCTACAACTATTATTTGCAAATGTTATTCAACTTAAATTCAATAGCAAAACATATTCTCCAAGAATGAAGTCATAACGATCAATGCTTTCCATAGTAAGTGATCCCAAGATCATTGGGCGATGCAGCCTAAACAGTCTCCTAAAGTTAGGATTTGCAGCCTTGCATCTTGCCATAACCAAACAATTCTGGCATAATAATCATCTTTTGAATAGACTTTCTTCTTATAGACATGTTGATGAAATTGTAGTCTTTTCAACATCCGGGACAAGCTTGTTGATCGCTGTGCAAATACTCCAAGCACTAGGCAGGGACTCCAACTGCGCCTATGCAGTCCTTGTTTTGTATCGAATTGAATAAAATCACATTTTTGTTTTGGTTTTCTATAGAAAAATATTGTTTATGATGTTTATTGTTGTACTCTGCCCATATTTTTTCAATCATATCAGCCAATCCCATACTAAGGTCATAGGTTGTTTTATCCAGCAATCAAAATATTTTGTTTGGTAGGGTGTAGTATTTCAATCACATCAGCTATCCCATACTTAAGGAAAACATGCTTATGACAGGTGGAAATATTTTTCCAACCTTGTCTATCATACATTGGAAAGGGACAAATTAATTCTGCTAGTCATATAAAGTCTATGTTTTGACACTTAAATAAGAGTTGACAGTTTTATATTTTCTCTCGAGATATCAATTGTGTTGCCTTTACAATCAAACTTGTTATTAAGTTCTTTCTAGGGATGCCAATATTTAAGTGGAAACCAAAATTCCTTCATATATCAAGTGACCCCACAGCACAGCAGTTGGCTGGGAAGCCTCTCATCTGGTAGGTCTAAGTTCAAATCCGCATCATACAAAAGAAAAAAAATGTAGTTACCATAAAGCCTGCTTGTCTCCAACAACCTATAGCTAAGTTGAGATTACCATTTATACAGTCCAGTGGGTAGCAAGGGAGGATTCAACAAGCCATTAGCTAGAGAGAAGAAAGGAAGGTTATGTCTGCAAGCCCCTTGAGTTAATCTTGGCACTTTCTTGCCAACTTTTCCAGATGAACTCTACTAGGCTGGTATGCACCACTTTTGCCATCAAAATTATTGAGCCCACCACCTTGAGCTTTTAAATTTTCAAGTTGTGTTTTAGTGACTGGTATGATCAATATCCATAATCATTTACTAGATTAGTGGTTGTTGGAGCCTCATGAACAGTATGGTTTTTTTTAGATGTTTTCCATCTTGAATCATCTTGATTTTCTCTTGCATATGGGGTGGATATTTGATTATTTCACTCAGGAACTCCCAGTGCTTGTAAATATTGATTTATATCAAGGAGGTCTTTGTAACTGGTTCAATGCCCTTTGGTTGTTCAAAAAGGGATATTTTACAATTTAAGAGATTTTTATTTTATGAGGAGAATTAGATACTTTGGCAAGGGTTGTACATCAAGAAAAACTTGTCAACAAAGACAAGATAATCTTGGATAAAATTCAAGAATTCCTGTTGATTATTTCAATTTTTAGTATGAGCATTAGTTATGGTGGTGAGACTAGAGTTGAAAAGTTGATAAAACCTTTTCTTCTATATAACTTCAAGGCCTCTTAGTGTCTGTCCTAGTTCCCAATTTATTAAAGAGAAGCTTAGTGGATGATTGAGGTTGCAAACCAAGACCTACAGTTGGAATTAGGGTCTTGGACAAGTTATAATAGATTTGAGCAGCAGTGGAGATGCATCAGAAAAGTTGATCGAACCCCTCCGCATAGATGTTCACTTGGATATTCTCCTGCTAAATTTGCTAAGTCAACTCCACAAGGGTGGCACCTTTCACCTCTTAAAAATTCCTCAGCCCACTTTCCCAATCTTTTAGTTTTGAATTTTGGAACTAGATATCTTCTAGTCATTTCATTTTAGGATGCCATGATGGTTGGGAGGTGCAATTCCTTGAATTTCTATCTCCAATGTTATGGTTTTCAATGATCTAAGTATGATTAAGATTAGCGATCACTTGCTGGCTTACTAGTTGCAGGTGCTCAAAGGTTGTTTTTTTCTATTTTTGTCATTCTAAATTGCACATTTTTTTATTAAAGAATTATAATAATAGTTTTACAATTAATGAATGAAAGCTTTAATAGAGAATAACATTTTCTACATTTGATGACCACAGAAGTCTAGCAATTCTTCTTGATATTTGAGCTTATCAATATGAAGATATTTGTGAGTTTGAAAAATCATTCAAATGATAGATGTAAGATGTTGGGTATTCTGGCTAAATTTAGTATCCTCAAACTTGAACAAGATCGTCCATTTTGCAACCCTGATAGCCTTGGCATATGTATTAATGAGTTTAAATAGTTGACATCTAACTAAGGGTGGCATATCGCTCAACCAAATTATCCGGTTTTCAATAAAAAAGCTATCTATTTGTATTTTTCCTCCTTGTATTAGATATTATCTTGTAAAGCTACCTAGCAAAATGACATCATCTAATGCAAATTAATATGATCTTTGAATTAGTATAAAGGTCTATAGCCTTGTTTATGCTCCTCAAAGGCTTTTCTAGATTTGGAAGAAATTAAGGAATACAAATAAACATTAATGGATTAGACACAACTATTTTTACCTGAGGTATCTAAAATGTTCATTTGATATAAGTAGAACACAATGAGAAGCATGAGTATTCTTTGTAGGTATTTATTTTAAAGATAAAATATGTCAATTTCCTAATAGAGTTGCATTTTGAGAAAATGTAAGGTACACCTACACCCATTTATATACTAAAATCAAAACGCTTACATCAAATGAGAATACTTAAAGTTTATCTTAAAATACTAAAGTAAAAGATGTTCATCTTTTCAACCTTTGATCAAAGCTATAATTGAAAGGATCAAATTTTAGAGGTGTCACACTGTTAGAGCCTTTAATTTAATGTAGAAGAACTAGACAAGCATTGATGAGGTTAGGCATATTTTTTTGATGTCTTCCTGATGAAATTATTTAGTATTGTTGACAATCAACCTATTAGAATACCAACATGCCTTACAAATTGCATAATTGAGTTTTCAAACTTTAAAAAATCTTTTCGGAAAGATAATTTTCTAGGATCTCTAACATGGATTCACCACAGATTCACATATTTGTGGACTATGAAAATGGATCTCTAACATAAATTTGCATATCTTTGGTTTATGAAATATGTGTGTTCTAAGGCTCACCAAATACGATTGTAAGAAAATCTCCAACCTATTTTTTTTTTCTTCTCTAAAAGTAAATAGACTTGGTTTCTTCCCCTTATTGTAGTTATCTTGAGTTTAATGGTCCATGATTTCAATAATGTGTTTTATCTTTTAGTTGAATGTATTGATTGCAAGAACACTTTCATATTTTGGGTGATTGACCAATTCCAAGAGAGGGCTTTGTTGACATCCCATTCATCTTTAAAGAATCTTATAATCAACTTAGTGAATGGGTTGTATCAAATGTTTCATAGAGTGATTTCTTGTTTTAATCATATATATAAGACATGGATGGAATGTTATTGCAACCTTAACAAAATACTTAATATTAAATCTATTCTCTAGATAATTAAGCTAAAAATTAACACTATCATATGCTAATCAAATACTTTGTAATAAGGAGACAGTAAAAAGTGTTTCTACTATGGGATGTATTAAATAGTGTTTTGAAAGTATACATATACTTGTTAGTACTAATAACCAACTCTTGGAATTTATATCGCGTTCTATAAAATTTGAATGCACTACTATTAAACTTATACAATTTCTTTTTTTCAAAGGAAATTTTATAAATATTGACCTTTCATATTTTTAAAAAAATATAAAACAAGTTTTGGGTGAGGAAAGGAAGGGTGAAATGCTAAGAGCTTTCTTTCTAAATTGGAAGTAATTCTCGTTACAATATTTAACAAAAAAAAATTATTGACTTTTGTGTATTCTTATTTTGTTCAATCAACAATAAGTTTATTGCTTTAAGCTAGGATACATGGAGGAAAAGTTTATTGCTCCAAGCTAGATCAACTAGCTTATAGATATATTTGTTTTAATAAGATGTTAAATAGAGGTATTTTAGTCTACATAAGAGCTCAATGTAACTATACAATGGCACCACCATTCTTATCCATATCATTAAAAAAAAAAAAAACAAGACCTATTTTTATTTTGAACCAATAAAATATGACAACTTTCCTTTTGCAATTTTTTTAAATTTGATCTCTTAACATTTTCTACTTCAATTTTTTCTTTTATTTTAACTTTTTAATTTTATGGTAAATTGTTACCTAAGGGCCTAGTATCCATGATAATAAATAATAATAAAAATATATAAGTAAATTAGAGCCAAAGAGAAAAGACTAGGTTCCTAATAGCCTCAATGATCCCCTAGGCTCTCTCAAGCTACTCAATAGGAAATAGGCTCCCCTTTACAATAGTCATGTACACATATGTTTCAAGTTTGTACCGGCTCAGCCCATCCCTCATGGTCAAAAGGGTTAGCAACAAGCCCCTGGAGCACGTTTGGTTGAAGCAAACATCCAACTCACTGCTTTCTCTAGATTTAATGGCCACCATGTTAGCGTATATTGATTCCAACCACCTCATTACTTCAGTTCAAATGAGTGATTTATGGATCACCATTTTCACCTGTTGTTTGGTCCATTAATTTTTTCATAAAACAAGGACTTCCTTCAGCTAATCCCCCTTTTAATTGTATGTGTACAAGATAGCCGATATTAATTCTTGATCAGATTTCCACCATAATTTATTCTCAACAATGGTAAACTTATATAAATGATCCAAGCTTTGTAATTTGTAGAAGACAATTAACGAGAGATTGAATTTTATTCTTGTTCAACATGCTCTATTTTTTCCTTTTCTATAAAAGTTATTTTGTTTTCTCTTTTTCCTAGCTATATCTGTGCAGCTACAACTACAAAAATTCTACAAGGTATCAGAGCCTAGGAGCTAGGAAGGAGAAATGTAAACATTTTTTTATAGGTACTGAAGATCAAATCTATTATACAGAATGGATTTTCCAACCTTTAGTATTCTTAAATTATACGATTATTTTGAATGGAAGCCAAAGATCCTGCTTCAGCCCACAAGTAGAGGCTTGCATCAAGCAGACATGACAATAGAGGTTGAACTGAATTCTACACCACAGACATGCCAAGGTCATGCTCTCTTCACATGGGCCTTGCCTTCATTTCCACTTTAGTGACACCCATTTCAATGGACATGTCATGCCTCTTCGTGCTAATGCTTCTTTGTTTCCATAGTTGATCAGTTTTCTTTTTTTATAATTGGCACCTATTTATTCTTCATGTTTCATGGCCTGATGGAGCTTCCAGATCTTGCGAACCATTTTCTTGGTTTGCACACCTTCTTGGAGTATCATTCGATGATCATGGGCTCGTGTCTAACCTCTCTTTGGGTGTGTGCTTCATTTTGTGTCGTTATTATGACATTCTTCATGATTTAGGTCTTGACCTACTTTGCATGTTACATTTTCCTCACCTTGGAGAATGTGATCTTTCTGGCCTACTTGTTTCTTGTGAACGTCTATATATTATTGTAATTGTTCCTCATGTTGGCAGCTCTAAGACAGATAACCTCTAGAAGGTTCGACTTGAAGGATAATTCTAAATTTTCCATCTGTAATCAGGCTTGTATGCCTGGAATGTAAGCCTTCATGTTGCTGGCCAATTATTTGTAATTTCATGAATACACAATAAGGCAAACATATGATCTGGCATTCTCTCAGTTCCTTGTTGTGTTACTCTTTCTGCACGGCTTGGATAGATCTCCTTGAGTTCCCTCCTACCATTATTGCACCATTGAGCCATCTTCCCTTCCAAATTTTGGTTTTCTTCCCACATTTCTCTGTCACTTCACTCCATTTTTTTTTTATTGTGCCTCTATAAACTAAAAAAGTAGGTTAAGTTATCGGGTTCATATCTTCAGAGCCATCTATCCTAACACAAAAAGAGATATGGTAGATGAAAAAATAATTCTATGACATACCAAAATACGTAGCATGCATGCATAGTGCCATACAAAAGTGGTGCATACCAGCTGGCATGGGGGAGAAACGAAGGATAACAAAGTTAAAAATATTAAAATTTATGTTATCTTTTACGGTAGCGAAAGCAAAAAATAGTAATAGTTCACTATCGGAAAAGAAATTTTTATTTCTAGACCAGACCGAAACAATCAACTAAGATCGTGCAGACAAAGTGATATAGTTAAGTTCATGTTTGCTAGTGGATTTAGAGTTAACCGTGTGGTTACTGTGAAAGTGCTGGAATGATTTAAGAAGAAGGAAAAGGCATGTCATGTTATCTACGTTAAAATCCCTAATATCATGTTATGGATGCTATAACACAAAAAAACTCATTTACATGTCGAGTTATGAACAATTTGTGCTTCATTTTGAGACAGCTGGTTGTGGAGAAATAGGAGAGAAGCTAGAAGAAGATATCAATGCAAGAAAAGTGTGGCATTTGTTTTTGCAGTCTGGGATAACATGTCCGCAGAGAATAAGAGGGAAGAAAACTAGATGGGCTGAACAAAAAGTGCAAGAAGAAATCTATCAGATTAACACTAATAGGGAGATTCTCCTTTTTTATGTTATGTATCTTCTTCCTTTATTGGGGTTTTTGTTGAATTTCACATTGGTATTACAAAATTTGAGCCATTTTTGCCTAGAAATCTAAGTTGTAATTAGTGGAGGGAATTTTGTGCAGAGGATTAGCAAAATCAAAAGAAAACATGACATGGTGAAAGTGAAACAACAGGAATACCAAAGAAAAATTTGGGTTGCAACATTGGGACAACACATAATGACGATAATCAAACAAGTGGCAAGAGAGAGTGGAAGGAAGGAGAACTACTGAAATTAGGTTTTCTGATCTAGTTCTCTTTTGACTTTAATAGTGAAAATTATATACATCTTTGTGTTTTTTATCAGAAATGAGTAGAGTGTGGTAGATGTAATAATAAGTTTAAGAATGAGGTCTTAAAGTATAATTTATATAATCAATAAGAATCTAGAAGCTATTTTATAGGAGTCATTTTTGTGATGAAGATGAGATATCAATCACAATCATTTATATTATAAAAAAATCTATAAAACATTCATTTTCTAACTGATGGAAGGTATAATTGTTTGTCTTATTCTTGGATTTAGAATAGATTCTCTTTATTTCCTTCTTTTTCTATTTCAGCCAATCATTTTATGTCCTTCTTTTTCACCAACAAGTCTATGTAGTTTGATTATGAGGTCTTCCTCATCTTCATTCGTAGCCCTACCTCCCCCTAAAAAATTCACACTCACTAGAAAAACACATAATTAATCGAATACCCACATGTATCTACAGTCAAAACTTGGTATATATAATCTCAAATCAAGGTAGAATTCATCCTAAAACTAAATTTGTGATAATAAAAATGGAAACATTTATTTAGCTTGTAAGATGCACGAATACATAGTTACCTTTATACATTATAACATAAGTATTAGTGCATCCTAAGGAATGGATAACCATTTTAAAAACAAATATACACACTTTTGGACTTTGTTGGCATAAAGGAAGTCACAAGTTCTGTATATCATATCAACACAAGTAGCCATTCAATAAGCCAGTCACAAGTTGCTACATAGAATCTAAAACCAAGGTAGAAATTATTTGAAAAATGAACTGTCATAGGAACAAATCAAAATAGATATCCCACCTCTACAATGTACCAATGCATAAACGATACACTATAATGTAAGAAATTGTGCATCGTAGAATCTGGTTAGCCATTTACGAAACAAACATTCACACTGTCATAGAATCTTTAGAGTCTATTCACCTAGCTAACGGAAGTGAAAAGTTTTCGTATGCAATAGTATCTTATATGAACAAAAGTGGGCAGTTTGTAGGAAGTGACAAGCTCTATTGTATAGAATCCCAAATAACGGTAAATTTCATCCTAAAACTAATCTTTCATGGGAATAAATGAAAATAGATCTTTTGTCTGTAGAATGTAGCAATGTGTAAGTTACCTCCATTCACTATAATGCAAGCCTTGGTGCATCCCGAGGATTGGAAATATGTTTTCAGAATAAACATACACACTTCCATAGATCTTTAGACTTTGGTCACCTACCTGAAGGAATTCACTAGCTTTGTCATATATATCAACACAAGTATCAATTCAATAAGCTTATGTATAAAATAATAAATACCTTTTTGGTTCTCTAAGGTAGTCATTTTCACAATTATCCAATCCAAGAGCTCATTTTCTTGACAACTTGTTGTTCTTCAATGGTGCTCTGCCCTCCTCATATTCTAGATTTTAAGCGGGTTTTCAATCTTTTGAACCATGACAATTTTAAAAAAAAAACATATAGGGTTACTTATCTTCATACTTCGGTGTAGGAGCACCATTACAAGTCATTGCCTCAATAAGGAAATTCTAATTCATTTCAAGTTTTGGTGTCATGATAAGGTCAAAATAATGTCGTATGGACCATTTGAAATGGTTTGAACTCAATTGTAGTTTCATGTTGTTCCACAGGCCTATATGGGCAAATATTGCATTATTGTTGTCAAAATTGTAACAAAGGGTCAAATGATGGATCTTGTGTGTTTAAACCTGTTCCAAGGATTATTTGGCCTCATTTAGACATGGTTTGGTGAGTAAAAGTCATTTAGGGATTTTCTACAAAGTTTTGCAAACAAAATGCAAAAGTTGCAAAAGTTGCATAGCAATATTGCAACTTTGTAAAAGCAATCATTATGGAAAAATGCACAAACTAGGAAGATGAATAGTTAATGTCATTTGGTTTTCAGTATAGGTGGTTGGAATTTATTTAAAACAATTTAATGGTTGAATCACATGTGGTGGTTAGTTCTGAAATGTTTTTGTAAGGGAAGATCCAATAAAAATGATGTTTGTTCTACATTTCTGACTTGATCGTGATTGTTACTGTAAAAATCAATTACATGCTCTTATATGATGGTTTAATGATTTGTATCCATTTTTTGAAGGTAGAAAAATGAACCAAATATCATTTGAATCAAGTTTCATGGATATTTATGGTATACTTTGAAAGTTATTGCAATTTGATGGAAAACTGCATGAATCCCTCCTTAGGGAAAACAATGAGCATAATAAATGTATATCTCTAACTCTAACCATTTGAATCCCTTGAATTTTGGTTGATCAAAGGTTTGAAAACTGTATTTTATGATTTCCAAGGTCGCAAGTGTTAATTTTGATATTTTCTGATGAAATGTTGATTCCCTGGGCAGGCAAATTGTGTAACTTTTGTCCATGTTTGCAAGTACCGTGATAAGATCTATGTGAAATAAAAAAAGGTTGATATGTTCTAATGATAAATTTGTGGATTCATGTCTTTTTAAACTTTCACTAACCCTTGGAATGGAAATTGGTGTTTGGGAGTTAGAGATTCTTGTGGATTCCTTGCAAAGGAGGCCTAATTAGGGTTAGTATGAACAACTACAGTTATGTTTTGAGTCAAGTGTTCCCAAGGAGTTGTTGATCATTCTGCATATGTTTTGAGTTCTCAAAAGGGGTATCTTGAAATTCAGTTTGCTAACAAATTTCTTCCCTATAGAAATATTTGTGTCTCATTATGTTGAAATGAAGGTCTAGTAACCATTTGGGCAATGTATTGGACAAGTATAACAATCAAAGCAATTAGAGTTTTTGAGGGTGTTAAGGGTTCGTAGATGTTGTGTTGAATGGGTCTAAAGTGTTCCTAAAGATATTTGAGTTTGGAAAGCCATGAAGCCATAAAATTGGTGTTTGTAACCTATGAAGGGTAGGGGTCATTATGAATAGAAGTGAAGGGTGGTAAGGGGGTATTATTTGGGAACCCCGTGCATGGTGTAAGAAAGTATTTTTGAAGCCTTGAATCTCTTCGAAGGTTGTAGAACTGTATTCATAGTGAGTTTCCATGTACTGGATAGGTGAGTTGGGAGAAAGATCTCCCTTTACAAATAACTCTTATTATCCTATTTGATCAAATGGTGACATGAATGTGTTGATGCAACCCCTCTACATCATATTTTCTGACAAGATATGGTTGAGAGACAACAACAACAATCATTGTCTAAGGATTATGTCCAAAGAAGAGTGGCAGATTTTTTGAGTAGTATTTTGAAAGGAATAAATATAATAAACACTATTGACATAGAGCCAATATACACCATTGATGATGTAGGGGTAAAAGCAATTCAACACCATGTATGCATATTTGACAACAATGGGCTCATGACTCCCTCATAACCCAATCAACCAGACTCACTAAGAAATCCTTTTTCTCTTTTTTACAAGCTTCTTGAATCTTTAATGCTTCAGAGAAATAGGAAATTTCTTTGGTTCATTCATCGACCAATGTTCCTCTATGACCCTTACAAGTTTAAGGTTCCTTCACAATAGTTTGGTGCTTCTACAAAGCCACAAAAAAAAACCACAAGTGCATTAAGGTTTCAAACACCCCATTCGAGCACTGAGAAATCTTGGACCAATCACAAACATCATCTTTAAGCCTATCCGAGACTCACAAGATCTATGATTTCTCCAAACCCCCAACGCACCCTCAACCTGACTTATTCTCTACTAGCCCTTGCATATGACAAAAAGGGCATAGTTACAAATGCATGGTAGATAATCACAAAGAAAACACAGATTCAAGTACCCTTTTGAGAGTTCTAAAATATATGCCAAACAAAGGTATAGTTGTTTTGGAACACATCCAACAAAAAAGGGTCGATAATTTGTACACAAGAGCTACTTAGCCCTATTTTTGAAAGCATCAAATAGGGCTAAGTCATTGCTCTGAAAATTTCCCTACAAAGGTTGAGTTAGATCCTATATGGCCTGAATCACCCATTTGCATGAATTTACAAAACTATTATTTATTCATTTTTCAAAACCCTCATCACAGTCCAGTAAAAAAGGCCAAAATTGCACAGTCAGCAGACCAGGGTATCATCATTTCAATTATAAGAACCCTTGGTCACTCCTACCAGCATAAAAATCTTAAACTTCACTTTTTAATCCTTGACTCAACCCATTTTCAAGAAATTATACTGGTGGAAAGTGGCATTTTTCCAATTTCTTGTATTCAAATCCTCCTTTCAAGGGTTTAGGACCCATACATGGAAAAATTGTATTATCTTTCTTATATATTCATGAAAACCAATGAAACATAATTCATATGAAATTTAACAACATTATCTATCATTCAAAATCATGTCGAGACCATTATGTCAGAAAAAAATTCATATAAATGACTGTTACAGTCAGAGCACTATCAAAAATGTGGAAACAAACATGTTTTATTGATTTATCTTCCTTCTTAATACATATTTTTACATCCACCACCATAATCAACATAAAAACGTGGGTTTTAAATAATTTCTAAGCCAATTCAACCACCTACAAATCTCCAACTACCCACTGACCCTTCATCTTCCTATTTTTTGCACTTTTTTGCATTTTACTTTATGACAACTTTGATAGTTTTTGCAATATTTGACCTAAGACCTCAAAATGAATTTATAAGATGTAAAACATACTCAAACTAATTCAATATGGTCTATTATACCTTATTACATTATTAAGTACCTTTTGGAGCATCTTGACAACTTTCCCCCCTATGACAACTTGCTGACAACTTTGCACCATGAACACAAAAGTGTTTCCCATCACATTTTCTGATTACAAATCACTACAAAATGGCCCATGGGATATCACTTGACACAGATCAAGGTATTCTTACAAAATTTTCCTCATGGAGGCATCAATGTTCTTGTGTGCCCCTGCACTAATTACTAATTGATAATATGAAAATATGCAGGTTGTCTCGACGTAGTATAACAATAACTATGTGCACTGAATATTGTAACAGGATGTGTCTGATATGTTAGTGTTGTGAATAGTGTACAATTCGTCTCTAATATGTCAATATAAATATGCTTCAAGTATGATGCCATTTCTGACTGATCTTTATCTGCTTGCACCGATGTTTGCCAAAGGAAATACAACTCTAAATAGAGCGATCCATATAGCGAAATAGATAATCCTTCCGTGAATCATCGAACATCGCCTTAATATTGATAATTCTTTTAACCGATGGTAACATCATGTCTTATAATCGATAATCATAGGAAAACTTTATAATCGGCGAGTATTTATTAATGATTAATCTTTATTCCAAACATTTATTATGAGAAATGCATCATTATCAATAACTGATTTGCATTCACATATTGATGAAAAACTTAACCTGTCTGCAGTCAGTCGACTTTAATGTCAGCTACGATTTTCATCGTTACACTATGGTTGTGGATAATGGTCATTGTCTCTGTTTGTATTTTATGTTAATCAAAGCTTCGTGACTGTCATTTCATAGTTATTCATATGGATGTGCATTATGTCGCCTAAAATCCTTACCTTTGCGTAAGTGTGTATCGGGATATGCTATTAATGAATTGTTTCATATCTATTGTATAATCTTTCTTGTAAATGGTGGAGGTTAAAATTAATAAGCTTAAATATTTAATTAAAAACTTATTAAATCTTATATCTAATACTAATGCAGAGGTAGGGTTCAATTCAATATCATGTAGGGATATTTCACAAAAAAGGGCTCATAAATTTCCCTTAACCCAATCAAGAAACCATATCAGGAAATCAATCCTATGTTAACGACAAGCTTCAAAACATAAACTTCCCTTGGTTCAGTCACCAAGAAATGTTCCCTTGTGAACCTTATAACTTCAAGATTTCTTCACAACAGTTAGATGCTTCTAGAAAGCCATAAAACATTGCAAATATACTTTAAGTTTCCAAACAACCCATCTAACCTTTGAGACAAATTAGGCAAAAAAAAACATCATGTAAGAGTTTATTTAAGACTCTCAAGAAAATTGATTTCATCAAACCCCTATATACACCCTCAACCTCACTTCTTTCTTACCAACCATTGCAGATGACAAAATAGGGTACAACTTTCAAGGCAGGGTAGATAAACACAAATTAATCATAGATTCAAGTACCCTTTTGGGGGTTCTTAAACATACAAAAATAAATGTATAGTTGTTTTGGAACACATCTACCATATAATGATGGGTAATCTATTCTTGAGGGCTAATTAGCCCACTTATTCAAAGCATCTAATAGAAAGGTATAGTTGTTTTGGAGCACATCTACCAAAAAATGACTGGTAATCTGTTCATGACAGCTAATTATCCCATCTCTTCAAAGCATCTATTATAAATCTTAACAAAAGATCTTAAAATTTCCCTCTAAAGGTCAGTAGACTATGGCATCATTGTGTTGATTGGAAACAAAAAATTTCACTCATGTAAGCCATATGATATGAAACTACACTCTCTAAACCTTGAATCTACCAATGTACAAGAAATTATAATGGTGGAAAGTGCCATGAATTCACAATTTTATATTCAAACCCTTACTCACGGGTATGTTTTCAAAAAAACTACTATAACTATGCCCAAAAATTGATGTAATTCACTCAAACTTGTTGCAAACAGAAGGAGACCCACCTTTCTATAAAACATAATTAGTTTCACAACATCACCTTACTGCAATGAAGAAGTTATTGGTCTTTACTAAATATCATTATACCCCCTTGGTGGGAGGAGTATTTTACAGGCAGCATATGTGTGCGTTCAACTCTTTGTTGGGATGACAAGACAAAGGAAATGGAAGCTCTTGATGGATTTGGAAGTGCAATATGGTAGCGAAGGAGTCCACAACTTGTCATCTAATGATATCATGTGGAATCAAATTTACATTCAACATGACTATAAAGCATATATGTGTACAAAGACTCCTCTCAACATATTGGATGCATTCCTCAGTGGGGAATCGTTGGTTGATGGTTTTGAAGCCGCATTTTTCTGAAAGAAGAAAACTGAAAAATCACACCACATCTTGCAAGAAATAAATCCCAAATATGTATTTGTGGTTAGTTAATCAAACCATTTATTTTATTCATACTTGTTAAACATTTTTTATACATGTTCATCCAACAATTTGACACGTCCAAGTGCAGTTATTAGTTTGCATACAACCCACATGACCATAGGGACAAGCCTCCATGTGAGAAACAACCTCTAAAGTTTGAAAAAAAATGTGGTTATCAGTTTCATGTGAATGTGAAATTGTTCCATGGTATGCCAGAAGTGGCATATTTGATATACAAGGAAATATTTCATGCAGATGTCAACAGTGAGATCTGTCATGGTGTGGGAGACCCAACGAAGGAGCCAAGGTCTATGTTTTCACTAAACCTTTCAAATTAATGCAAATGTTCTATAGAGAGGTTGTTGGCGATGGATGTAAGCATTGATCCAATCATGGATAGAAATTTATATGATTCTATGTTCACTACCATGTTGAGGAAGAGGGACAAATTCTTGACATGCAAGGATGTCCTCAATGCGCCGAGAAGGGTGCAGTGTGTTTGAGCACAAAAGGATGCGAACAATGTGAAAAGTATTGTGCTATGGAAAACATATGACAACGATAACTTCTTCCTTTTCCAACAACCAGTTGGTGAAAAAAAAATGTTTTATTATGGGCATCCAAACTCCTTGGATGCTCCAAATGATAATATGAGACTCACATCAATCAATCATCTCAATGGATTTGACCTTCACAACAACTAAGTATGAGGTAGGTAAGATAACTGAAAGTCATCCCACCTACTATATTAAAAAATTTGACAAAGTAGATATGTGTTCACTGATGGAAATTTTTGTTTTCATTGGTAATTCATGTAGTACCAATTGTACTCGTTGTTGGTATTTGATGTGCAACAACCCGGTGCCCGTGGCATGGGTTGTGTCATCTCCAAATAATATTGAGGACATTCGAGTCTAGTTAGGCGAGGTTAACAGATGCTCGGGAATGTTGCAAGATCTAATTGGACTATTAATAAATTATTATAGATGATGGAAGTGCAGAGATCAATGCAATACAATATGTCCATGTATTTCTACTTTGAAATGTTGAAATGAAATCCTTTGACATTTTTTTTTTGTGTTTGATTTGTTTTGATGGGATTCTTACAAATAATTGTTCATTACATTCAAGGATGTATCCGATTGTCATGTCATCCTTTGCCTCTGGCATGGGCGTCGAGCATGGCTCAAGAATGTGTACAAGTATGCAACAAAGGAGAGATTTATGGATTTATTTAGCCATTTAGGGACAATCGTGATGGACACGTAGGAAAGTGAACAGACCATTGAATATCAATTGCATGCTTTCTTGGACAACTTCAGCGATCAACCATGATTTATGAAATACTTCACCAAGACATGGTGTGAAAAATAAGGCCATATTGGTGAGCATTATATGCGAATACCTATCGTTGTTGTTGGTTGTTAATTCCTCCGATGTGACATATTTTGAATTGGGCTCATAGTTGTTCTCAAACTTTATTTGCAGCTATGTGGGTGAAGAACTATAGAAAATTCCCACATGCTAATTAGGAGACAAATGTTGCGATTGAGTCATACCATTGTGTATTGAAGATGTGTTACCTACATGATCATCATAAGAAGTGTGCAAAGAGGATGAACCACCTGTACTTCACACTTGTATATCGAATGGAAGCATTCTATAGGCATAAACAAAAGTTGAAAGATGTTGGATTTCTCACATACTATAGGGTTGGAAATTTGTGGACCAGTATGGAGAGGGAAAAGGAGATTACCGATGTAGAATTTGTACTGCATGAGACACATCCTGGTTGGCACTGGGTTAAAATTCAGTAATCGGGTGTTCAGTACCTTGTGAAGGCAATTGGAGATGACTTATACGTATGTGACTGTCAGTGGGGTATGAAGGGAAACATGTGAAAGCATGTGCTAAAGGTTACAATGATGACCAATATCTCCTCAAATGATACATGTGGTGGAGATAAGTGGCTACTACGAGGTGGTGTACTACGTAAGAGAACGAATTCAATGTTTTTTGTATTATTAGACCTTCAATTTAGTCTAATACTATATCATTATTCAAGGGATGCTTTAGTTTCCAGTTCGTGTGTTATAAATCATGATGGCATGATGACATGTGAAGGGGTACACAATAACACTATCATTTTCCCCACTCCCGAACACGTTCCTCAAGTTGTCAGTGGCGGTACACCAGACATGGATAGAAAGGTGGCGTGGAAGGAAGCAAGTACAATGTTGAAGATATTGTCTGATAAAATGTTGCCAAAACTTGAACAATGACAGTTGTATGCATCTTGTGTGGGGAGGTTCTTGGTTGATCTCAAATGGTGCAATGCATTGACCTTTAATTTCAGAAAGCACACAGACCCAATAGATACTAGCATTGTTTTCTTGCAACTCTAGTTCACCACGAGGCACCGTGGTCGGGCGCAATGACAACGTGTAGAGAGTAGCAACCAGGAAAAGTTTTATAAAGTACGTCAGTTAGACCAGTTTGTGTTACCCTTTTATAGTAAAATCATGAGGAGGGGGATAGACAAAGTATATGTCATCGTAGATGGATATATTTCATCCAACACAGGTTAGTACTGACAATGAACAATGACGTGGTTTCCATCATCTGGTGACGGGTGCACATTTTGATATTTTATGTAATGCTATTGACTAGAATTGTCCTAATATTTGTCTCTTTTTTGTACTCGGTAGAAACATGCACAGAAATAAGTCCTCACAGGCATTTGTCTTTCGATACTTGTATAGGTGGACATGAAATCTGCAAGAAAGCGGGGGAAACCATGAGGGGGGACAATGTGATGTAGAAATATTTTGTGGCTAACATGATAGGTTAGCTACTGGAAAACATGACATTTTATCCCGCTATAAAAGAGTTTAACCCATGATAATGTGTCTTAGATTGGTTATCTATGATGGACTAATGGTGACAAATTTTAGTAGAGTTAGGGTTCTAGTTCCCAACTTGTATGAATATTTCACAATAATGGCCTACTATCCTTCCCTTAACCCAAGCAAGGAACTATGTACAACATTTATCTTTCCATGAAAAACTTCCTGACACTTGAATACTTCAGAATGGATAAGGATTTTTCTTAGTTTGGCTTCTAACCGTGACTATTTTCAAACTCCAAGCTTCCTTTTCACAAGCTCACTATGCCTCATAGGCTATAAACATGAACTAAAGGGTCAATATTTCGCAGGGCTCAACCCACTTTGGAAACATCTTCGATCAACCAAATACAACATTTATACAACCTTGGAAACTATCAAGAACAATGGCTATTCCAACTTGTATTCTTTCCACATAAACTTTCTTGATTCTACTAGTCCTCGCCAGTGAGAAAACAAGATATAATTATTGACCTAGGATAGATCTCCACAAGAAAAATAGTTTTCTGGATTCCCTTTTGGAAGACATAAAATATATCCAATTTGATCATATGACTTCTCTAGAACACTTGACTAAAAATTGACTGGTAATTTACAACCCACACCTAATTAGGTGACCTTTGCACAGCATCTACAAGGATTCTTGACTCCTGGTCAACAACTCACATTCTAAGGGTGAAAATAGGTCACAAACAATAGAAAACTAGATGTTTTAGCATTACAAATTGTCATTATTTTATTATTTCATTAAACCCTTGTCATAACAATCTCAAGCAGACAAAAATTGCACATGTTAACAACCAAGGGGATAATTATTTTACTCCCAAACAACATTCTCCATGTCTACCAATTTCAAAATCATTAACTAGACCCCTTACACTTTCAAACTACTAATTTCGAAGAGTTTTCAACAGTGGAAAGAGGATGAATCATAAATTCATGTCCAAACCCTCACTATCATGGGTTATATACCCTGTCATGAAAGAAAAGTTGATATCTCACTTTTTTCCCCATGAAACCAGATCCAAATCAAAGCTAACTCACAGTTCTAAATGTTCCAATACATTAGCGTCAATTAAGTATTGTATGGGGCCGTCATTCACTTTGTAACAACAAGAAAACATGAATTTGTAGAGCAACAATCATGTTTTATTGTTACAAAATGATTTCAAACGCGACCACCACCACTTCAATTCGACCACACAATGTACTATTTTTCATTTATTTGTTTGGACTTATTTATACTCTATAAAACAATTATCAAGTACGTACAGTAAGAGGTAGAAAATATGTTTATTGGATATTTATATTGATGATGGAAGCTTATGTGCAATTTACATCTCTTTGCAGGTCACTGTTGTGGTATTTCGCAATCCGGTGTTCAGGGAATCATGGACATCATGAATGTTGCAGAGTGGCTAAGGTTGTCGCCTTTATGTCCCCTTTAACAATCATGATGCCACCATTTTTTCACAGATATGAAATGCTATACTTTACACATATGTAACAATCTTCTTTCTCTCTTTTTTACAGATATGAAATGCTATACTTTACACATATTTTTTAACAGATATGAAATGCTAGTTGGCTGCTGAGACCGAACCGATTGCGGCGGGGTTAATGTCCCTACCACCGGCTTTAGCAAAGGACATCGTCCTCCTATTTTTGAGAGACATACACCATCGACATGGGTGGTTTGTGAGCATGGATACATCTGCATTCTATCTCAACAAGATGGTGTTCCATGTGAATGCATATCGTTGTCTGCTGCAAGACAAGAATGTAACAGTAATACAGGAAAAATGTATACGTTAGTTACAGGCCATTGTCTTTTTGCCTGGCAGTTCGGTACGGTTCCATGTGGACTGCACACTTTCATGAAGAAACGGCCAAGGAATCAATGCGATAGATATTCCTTCTGGATATCTGAATGTCCTCGTCCACCATTTGTAGAGGAACTCGCTGGTCCTCGAAATACAGAGTTATTCAGGACACGGAGGTCTGCTTGTCGCAGGAAGAGGTTTTCATATATACGTGATATATTTCCATCTTAGATATGGATGAAGCGAAAAAATTTGTACATTTGACACTCGTAAAAAATTGTATATGTGAAATGTTTTGTAGCAAATGTTGTACTTTTTTTAATATTCCTTACAAGAATCCCACAAATGAGAAATATTTTTAATTGGTGTTTCGAATGGTATATGTATTTCTGACGGGATGTTGGTCGGAGGGTCCAAGAATGGACTGTCCAAACTAGCAGCCCAAAGAAACAACAACAGAAACAACCAGCAACACATAAACACAATCAACATATGAGATCTATTTCTATAAAACATCAATTACATTCAACATGTCGGGCTATAAGGCCTTCCCGATTACGGCCAATTACAAAGTTATAAATCTAAGATCTATCACAGATCTTCTGCAAGTTTGAGATCACCTCCTTAACTAGTCCAAATCTGTAACTCACCACACATCAACCTGGTAGGAAACCTCCAGCAAGATCTAAACTTGTCCACACAGGCCCCAAGCAATCTCCTTGTTCCTAAGCCAACATGCTACTAGCCCACTAAGGTATCTTCCACCAAATTCAGATCCACAGATCTGATCTCCTATCTCCAATCTAATCTAATCTACTACCAACACTCTACCCCAGACCTCCTTAAATACTAGCACGACCACAAGTCGACCTGTTGCTAATAAAAAATTAAATAAACTCTTACATTAAATAGATATTCAAGCCACAATTCAGCTTGTAAACAAACATTAAATGACCCAGTTGACCATTAAAATCCACTAAATACACATACGATAAAGATCCAAGACCTAAATAGGTCCACACACATCCCCATGATCGTTCCACATCATGATCACACGCTACACAAATTAAATGCATCAAGTCGGCCACCCAGATCTACCAGAACACCAGTTGACAAGCCAAACTCTCGAGTGCCAGCAAAACTAGCCAAGCCTTATTGAGCATCAGCAAACCAACACATGCCAACCAAGCCAAGCATCGTCGAGCAAGCACGATGACCAAGCTCCATAGACATCGCCAAGCCACAATAAATGTTGAGAAACTAACATATGTCGAGCACCAGTATGTGCCAAGCCCTTCAGTGACCAAGCATCCTTCAATGAATGAGCCCCTTGTCCAACACTACAATCGAGCAACAACACTCCAATTACTCTCCAAAGAAACGACCAAGCAAATCCAAGATGCTCCTGCATCAGACTCCCCAGGTAAATAGAAAAGTGTGTCCCACACTTTGATGCCAAAATAAATTTCAGCAACCAACTTCATATTCACCAAAGGCTTCCACTCCATCAAGGAAAAGAGAGCCAATTTGCAAATCATCCACATCTGCTTCAACCATCCAATCACCAGAAGCATTTGTGTCACCACTAACCAATTAGTATGCAACTTATCACCACAACCCATCTCAGCAATAAGAGTAGCCAACTCAGATCCATCCGTAGTAACAGAATACAGATCCAAGGCCAAATCCACGTCAACAGTAACCTCATCAAAGCACTCAAGCTTATCAATAAGCGGAAAATCAATATGTCCACCATCTTCACCAGTCTCATCCATAACCTCATACTGAGTAAAAAACTCAACAACATCAATGCACTTACCACTGTCCTCAGCAAGTTCCTCAATCGATCCAATCACAAAAACATCAACAAATACATCTAGGTCAACATCCCTATCAACAAGGTCATCAATACTGACCTCCTCAACAATACCCACAGTTGAAGGTATCACTTGCATCTCACCAACAATCTCATCATCCACAACAGGATGTTCTGCAATCTCCACATCAGATTCGTCTATCTGACTATGAAAACCAATCACCTCTTCAACAACAACATGCACAGATGAAATGTTCTCAACAATCTCCTCCTCAGAATCAGCAAGATCCTCCAAGCCTTCACCAAGAATTATGTCCCCTACAACATTCACACTAGCAACACTTCCCATGCATTTATCAACCTCAAGTTCAACAAATCTTCTCTAGATCTCTATCTCTATTCCCTTCACTTGTTTCTTCAACTCAATCATACCAACTCGTATCTCTTCTCGAGTCAACTGCCTCACTTTGGCGATCTGATTGTAAGATTTCAATGATCTCACCCTCTACGATCTATTGACAACCTTCTCAATCTTCCTTGAATCGGCGATCTGTTCACTACAAGAATGAAACTCATCCTAAAGATCTTTCACTTGTCTCTGCAAATCTCAGAAATCTTCTTCTATAATCTTGCAGTTCTTCTTCAGAGGCATCTTCAAGATCTTTGTAAACCCTCTGTAAAAAATCACCAACTTTCCAACCCAAGGTCCTGGTGCAAACTACCTCACCCTTGGCGATCTATCCACACACTCAGGAACTTCAAGCTCTGATACCACCTGACAGGATGTTGGTCAGAGGGTCCAAGAATGGACTGTCCAAACTAGTAGCCCAAACAAACAATAGTGAAAACAACCAGAAACACAAAAATACAATCAACATATGAGATCTATTTCCATAAAACAACAATTACATTCAACATGCTAGGTTGTAAGGTCTTCCCAATTATGACCAATTATAAAGATATAAATCTAAGATCTATCACAGATCTTTTGCAAGTTTCAAATCACCTCCTTAACTAGTCTAGATCTATGACTCACCACGCAAGATCTAAACTTGTGCAAACAGGCCCCAAGAAATCACCTTGTTCCTAAGCCAACATGCTACTAACCCACTAAGGTATCTTCCCCCAAATTCAGATCCAATACTCAGATCCTTAGATCTGATCTCCTATCTCTAATCTACTCTAATCTACTACCAACACTCTACCCAAGACCTCCTTAAATACTAGCACGGCCACAATTTGGCCTATTGCAAATTATAAATTAAATAAACCCTTACATTAAATACATATTCAAGCGATAAGTCAGCTTGTAAACAAAGATTAAATGACCCAGTTGGTCATTACAATCCACTAAATGCACATAGGATAAAGATACGAGACCCAAATAGGTCCACACACATCCCCATGATTGATCCACATCACCATCACAAGCTACACAAATTAAATGCATAAATTCGGCCACCTAGATCTGCCAGAACACCAGTCTACAAGCCAAACTACCGAGTGCCAGCAAAACCAGCCAAGCATTATCGAGCATCAGCAAACCAACACATGTCGAGCAAGCCAAGAATCACCAAGCAAGCACGATGATCGAGCTCTATAGGCATCGCCAAGCCACAATACATGTAGAGAAACCAACATATGTCGAGCACCACTATGTGCTGAGCCTTTTAGCAACCGAGCATCCTTCAACAACCGAGCCCCTCAGCCAACACTGCAACCGAGCAACAACACTCCAAGTACTCTCCAAAGTAACTTCTGAGCAAATCCAAGATGCTCCTACATCAATTTCCAATTGTGGTTTATGGATTTTATATTTAGTCATGTTATCTAAAAAATGAGAAATACACACATGATTAAAATTGCTAAAAATTTCATTAATCAAAGATGACAAAAGAATACTACCACAAACTGTGTGGATGGAAGATATCCAATGTCGATTTGTTAAACATCAAGTTATTATCTTAAGGCCATTTTCTATGTAGAAAACAAATTAGTATTCAATATATTCACTTATTACTATGAATATAATTAAGGAGTTGTCTTGGTAACAGAAGCATGAGATGAATAAGTATGGGATGCAAGATGGACTACTGAATTTTAAAAAAATTATATTAAAATACAAACATTTTACTATATTTTGTGGTAAATTTTGTACTTTTTGAATATTTCTTTGAAGAATCCCATAAATGATAAATATTATTAATTATTGTTTGGAATGGTATATGTCTTTTCAATTGTGGTTTATGGAGTTGATGTTCAGTTACGGTTTTGAAAAAATGAAACATGCACACACATGCTTAAAATTGATAAAATTTGTATTAATGAAATATGAGAGAAGAACACTACCACAAAGTGCATTAATTATAAAATTTATGAGATAGATGTTATCATTTCTTTAAAAAGGTGACATTTCCCCATTAATCGCCCGCACAGCTTTCAGCACACTCTTTCTGTGCGTTTTTCTATTTTCTGGGTAACTGCAAAAATAGGTGGAAAGTTGAAATGGGAAGAACCCTCTATTTGCAAATGGAGAAAAGAGGCGGAGGTCTAGAAGAGACTCAAGGAAGGTGGGGTCACGGACTATATGGAGAAACTCCATGGTTATGATAAGGATATCTCAAAGGGGTTCGCGGACAGCTGGGACAATGGCAAGGTGACTATCTGTGGTAAGACTTTCCTCGTCTCTGAGAAAATCATCTCTGAAATTACGGGTCTAAAAATGTCTAGTCTGAAATATTATAGAAGTGGGGTTATGGAAAAAAATGCTGCCAGAATGTACCCTAAAACCCAAGAGGAAAGATATTTACTTGTTAAACAGAAAGGTGATTATGTTTTGCGTTGCCATATGAAGCTTTTTTGGGCTAAAATGGTTAAAGCTTTAATGCAGTATTTTACCCTAGAGGGACGGTACACTGGGGTTTATAATTTTCACTTCATGCTAGTAAATCATTTCAAATACAATAGGAAAATTTATTTTCCCTATTTTCTCCTCAAGTCTTTGGGTAACAGTATAATGGAACACAGAAAGAATGTTGACAAGCCTATTCTCCATAATGGGCTTATTCTGTTGATATACGAATATGCAAAGATTAAGTTGCAGGGTAACTCCCAGGCCGAAGGCTCGAACAAGGGAAAGAAAGGAAAAAGACCTATGGCGAATGACAGCAATACGCCAAGTAAAAAGAGAAAGGGGAAAATGAGTAATGTAGGGGATAACCCTACTAAGATCCTCACTAAGGAGGAAGGAATGAACACAAACAACGAATCTGAGGCTAAGGCGAAGGGAGATATAGGTGCTAAGGGCGAGGCGGCCAAGTTCATCTCAGAGGAAACTAGTATGGAAATAAGGGAGGATACTGAATCTCTTGAGCAAGATACTACAGGCTCCTCTAAGGAAATGGAAACCGAGAGCAAAGGTAGCTATGAAGACAAGGGTACAGAAGGTCAGGAAGGCAACATAACACTGGAGGAAGCTGAGGTGAGAACTAGATCCCCTGAGAAGAAGAATAGTGAGTCGAGTCTGAAAAATACCGAGAAGGCCGACCCTGATACAACTCCCATTCTGGTGAATTATGTTGAGAAAGAGTCTAATGAGGGAAAGCATTCAAGGGAGACTTTGAAAAAGAAGGGGGAAATAAAGTGGAAGGGAATAACCAGAAAGATAATGAGAAAGCTGGTGGCAGCAATGATAATGAGATAGAAAAAAAAAGCCAAGAACCTACTAGGTTTATGCAGATAGTCAAAGAGCGGGCTGAGATGGACACTCAGTTGAACTCTTGGCTCCTGGATGAAATTAGAGACATCAATGGTAGGTATGATGACCTCCAGGATAGATTTAATAAGATTTCTATCCTTCTGGCTGAACCTGTGAATAAGGATACTAAGAGCAAATAAATTCAAGAAGAAGAAATGGACAAAAGACTGTTGGAGAAGCTGGAACTTAGAATTAATGCAGTGGTTAATTTTCACCAGCGTATGACAGAGAGTCGCATTCAAAGTATTGAAAATACTCTCAGTCGTTTGATGAAGAACAACTATGAAGGCATGAAGGTGACTGATAGCAACTTAAGGGCACTTCTCTCGGTGTTGGATGGGAACACTAATCCCATTACAGTGGATGATGATACTACTATTGATGAAAGTGTTGCTGGCCCAGGAACTCATACTATGGTGATACCACAATAGTGGGTTACACTTTTTTGCCTAAACGGACATTGAAGTCTACATTTTGAGAAAAAATTTCACATTCGGATGCATATTGTCGTTAAACTGTTTGAAATCAGAAGATGAAGTAAACTAAAGTCTTTTAGGATTTTCTATCTAGATTCTAAATATATTTTTTTAATTTTTTTTTGAATTGATTTTAATGGTTTTTTTTTCTCCCACTAAAACTGCTATGTTGCTGAAAACATCATTTTCAAAAAGGTACAATGACTTCGTACAACATAACTTTTTTTATAAAATAGATATCAATGTGCTTCTTTCTAATTTGGTTTTGTAACATCCATACAGAGGGCATGCAATTGGTTTGATGACATTATCATGATTATTGCATATTTTATGAACGTTTTAAGTAGAGTCAACTGTAATTTTGACATACCTTCACTGTGTAGCTGATAACTTGTTGTGTGTTTATCAAAATTCAAATTTTTTTTTTTGATAGAAAGAAGACTCGAAGCCGGAGGGCACTGTTATTTTTCAAAAAAAAATTTCTCTTTTCTACTATTTTTCATTGAACGTCAAACTTGGAGTTTTATATTTGATAAAAACCTACATTCGATGCACGCCAATAAACATAGACCTAATTAATTCAAAAATTGTCAAATATATATTCGTTAGAAATCTCATTTAGAGTACTTGTGCAATGCAAAAGGACACCTCCCTATTCTTCCATTTGATCCCCGCGCTTGAGCCCCGAAGCCATGAAAATTGTAGATTTTTGTTAGCCTTTGAAAATGGCCTCTATTCAAAGACTTTCAATAGAAACTACTTTCGATCGAAACTAATTAGTTTCGATAGAAAGTACTTTCTTATTTTAATGTTGGCATGGGTTGAAACCCACCAAAATCTTCACTGGTTAGTTTCGATCGAAACTAGGCAAAAAAGGTAGTTTCGATCGAAAATAAGAATGTTTCGATCGAAATAATTGTGTATTTTCTATCGAAAGTAACCGACTAAATTTCTCACCTCGCAGATTTTGTGAAGAATTTCTTCCTCCGAAAAATTGTAACCCACTATTGTGGTATCACCAACTAGGGCGAGTGTCAAAAATGTGAAATCAGGTGGCTCAAAGGATATTAAAGATCTTAGAGAGGCCATCAAAAAGTATCAGAATGTGATGGCTGACTCAGTCGAGATGGTGGAAAAATAGAATTAACTGAGGTTTGTGGTTGATTTATTTTTGTCTGGGTTTCATCTTTTGACTGGTTGTAATGCTGGATGGTTCCTATTGTTTCTATCTTATACCCCCAGCTGTTGCGTTTTGTTGTTTGTCTCACTTTTTGTAGTGTTGTAATCTACCTATCTGTAGCTTCTTTTGTACAGGGTTACTATTCCCTTCAAAAACTGTTTTAACCTCAATCAAAAACACTACCACGAAGTGGATATCAAAGATCTAATGTCTATATGTTCAACATCAAGTTATCATTTTAAGGTAATTTTATATATAGAAAACAAATCATTAATCAAAATATTCACTTATTATTATAAATATAATTGAGGAATTGGCATGGTAAGAAAAGCATGAGATGAATAAGTATGGGATGCAAGATGGACTACAAGATTTTAAAAAGATTATATTAAAATACATAAATATTTTGCGCAGATTTTATTTTGGATTTTAAGATATTTAATTCTAAAGTTAAATACTAATATTCTACATTACATATTTTTTAAATTACTTGTGGGTCAATATCAAGTGTCACCTCCAATAAGGTATCTATCATTGTTATATTCTCCACATAAAATGATGATACTCCCCTTGTTCTGTGACATACTCCTCATGTTTAGTTAATTATACTTAATTTTTAGAGCATATTCCTCAATATCAAAGGTAACCTCATCAATATATACAACCTATACTTTTCACCTCATAACAAATTTCTCTTTTTCACGAGCTCATGTAACCTTACAAGCGTAATATACGTTTTGTGATTGAAGTCACAAAAGTTTTCACCCTTGCTTAGGTGAGCAGTGTGAATGACCTAAAACACCTTGTGAAACATGGAAACAACCTCTCAAGTTACACGAAATCTTTAATTTAGTATCCAAAAATATTTAAATTCTTGAGAATTAATAAAATCCCCCTTTCAATGAGCCTATGAGATATAATTTCTCTCTCATCAACAAAGTTTATGGGTTTTGCATCTTCAAGAAGTTGGGCATAGTAGCCATGAATTTTATCTTGATATACATGAGGTGGAGATAGGGGTTTTCCACTTCTTATGAATCCTTTAGTGCATTGAGTGCACCAAAAACCTCATAGGTATCACCTTGTCCTTCTGATTCATCATGTAGCACAAGGATATCCCTTTTCTGCCTCTTATGTGAGGGAGGAGCTGGTGTAGATTCTTGATCATGAGAATCACGAATAAAAATCCCCTTGGGGTTCTCTAATTTAGCTTGAACCACCTCTATGATATCTTATGTATACTTTCCATACAACTTATCAAAATTAGTCAAGCACAACTTCATCCTTAGAATTGGATTAGATTATTCATCAAAGTACCTAGGAAGTCCTTTCTTCTGCCTATCCTCTTCAATATTACAAATAATATTTCATTTTTTTCCTCTCAGTGTAACCTCCTAAAGTGTGAGGCAATTTATGATAACATCTTCTTTAGCAATCCATTGATGTGATAAATTTTTAACCAAAGAATTAATGTGATCATCGGGGTCACATAAGTGTTCTTCATCCGGTGGAAAATGATAGTTTTCCTTTAGGAAATTTTGTAGTTCATATTAGATCCAACTGAATATCCTACAAATTTTGAAACATGGGAAAAACAATCTGAAACTGTAGGCAAAAACAACCGCATAGGTGCACGAACAGACAAATATACCAAAAACCCGTGTGGGTCGATGTGCAACCCAAAACCATAGAACTGTGACTAGGATGATGTGTCAAAATGAAATTGATACGTCTCTAGTAAACTCCTAAATGTCGACAACCAACTATAAAACCCATCTAGAACAAGTCAAATAGGTGACACCTAACTATGACACCTAACTAGGCTTAATAAAGTCATGTGGAGAATTAAAAACATGAAAAATATGTCATATTATATAATATAAATAATTTTTAAATTAATAGTATTATTATATTTATTTATATATATATTATATTATTTAAAATTTTTATTAAATATAAATATTAATATATTGTGCAACTTAAATTATAATATAATATATAATTAATATAATTTTTTTTCCTTCAAAGATATTTTAAAAAACTAAAAATTTTAAAAAGTAGACATTTTAAATTTTAAAATGAGATTCTAATTTATTTTTAAACAACTTTTTTTTAAATCTTATTAGTCGATAGGCTTTATATTGTGGACTTCACCATCCACAATTGTCCACTAAACTTGTCTCACATTTCAAAACCACCTTAGTAAAAAAAATGAACATAAAAGGAAAAATCTATATTTTATTATTTCTTCTTTTCATAAGAATATCTTTTAATATTATCCTCTTTTATTAGGATATTCTATCTCTTCTAATGTTTTATAAAAGAAAAAAGAAAAATTATTAAAAAAAACTACTAATATAATTACTATAAAAAAATTCTTTTCAATGCTCACAAATAAGATTGTATTGATTTTGTATTAATTAAATTTTTATTAAAATATATGTATTTAAATATTATTACTAAGAGAAGAATATGAATATGTAAAATTTGAGCAAAAACCCAGATTCGAGTCAAAAGTTATGACCTTCAGAAGTTTCTGCATCATGTATCCACCATAACTGTCAAATGCGTTGTTGACTATATTCCACAAACCCAACTAGAAGAGGATATTAGTCATTATGTCTTGATACTAATAATTTTAGACTCTAGTCCATGTTATGATATGGACAACACAAAATTTAAAAAAAAAAAATTCTGATGCAGAAACTAATGGCTACAATACAAATCTTTTTAAGAGCAATAACTATGCCACTAGCAATAGTGCAATTTAATTAAAATCAAATTTCATTATATTTATTTTTTAAAAAATATTTAAAATATTCAACTTAACCTCACAATTAGGACAATGAAAATTTATTTAAATCAAATGGATCCATATTCACTGAAGAAAGTATACGAAATCCACCTAGATTAAATTGTTGTGAATGAAATTTGCAGTAGAAATTGATTACCGTTGTGTATGAAAAATGTAATCATAAAAGACCAATAGTTAATATAGCTCTCATAGCTAAGAAAAGGTCAGTGCCTAACAAGATCACTATTGGGATATATGCCAACGCTAACTATTGTTGTGGCCCTTTAATTACACGGGATATTGAATTTAAAAATTATTAAAAAGTAAAAAAAATGATGAGAAACCACACAATAATATTTAATCAAAATATACAATTAGTTCATCCTTCGTATTAGTATTTGGAAATATGATTACATTCACTGAAACTTCAATCAATATTTGACTAGTGATTAATTCATCTATCTTATTACAAACTAAAATAGATTGCATTCTAAGTCATACAAAGAGAAAGAGAGAGAAATCCAAGTCTTATAAGATAGTTGGTCACTCTTGCACCTTAGTGTTCATAAAAGAATCCCAAAAACAACTTCAATTATTAACTAAATACTTTTATAAATTAATTAAAAGCTCTTAAACCCACAACCCAAGTCAACTACACTAACTATATGATCTCTATATAATCTTTTTTACTTGTCTATATCATTTTTAAATTTATATTATTTTATTTGAAATATTTTTTAACTTTTGTATAGGAGAAGTGTATATGTGGTCGTCATAGTAACTTAAAGCACCTCTAAAGGCTAAAATATAAATTGGATTTTCATTAAAAAAAATTCCTTTATATTAAACTTCAAAATATATTATTTGGCTTCTATATATTAACAAGTTCCCTCTGTAATTCTGTAAGAAAAAGTAACCATTTCCAAATATCATCCAACACCTTAAAAGATGCCCCAATAATAGTGCAATAAAAATTGTTAGTACTTATGGAAACAATTTCTAGCAATGGTACACAAATTTCATAGTAGTAGTGAACCCAAAAAGCATAATCAGCTATCAAAATTGTGAGTACTTATGGACAAATGTTCTAGTAGTTGTCCACAAATGTCCTAGTAGTGGTACACAAATAGGCCAATTATGAATTATCAAAGCTAAAAAATAATTTGGATATTGGTACATTTGAAACTCAGTAATGGCCTTTGAGTTACTTTTTCTAACTCCTTCAAAATTAGTAATTGGGGAGTTGGATGCATGGCTAATGGAACACACTAGGCCATTGATTCTCTTCCCCTACCATTATTCCTTTTAAATATGGAATGATTGCTATTGATTATTTTATGAATATTGTTATGCTTAAAAAAATTATTATCAATACAATATCCAATCAATAATTATTAGCTTTTTACTATAATTTTATTTCATTTTTTTTACTTATATATTACATTTCATATTTTGATGAAAACATGTGAGCATACATAAATTTTGGCATCTCATGTCATTATTCTTACCCATCGAAGTCATAGTTATATATTTTTTAAAATCGCACAACTACTTAAAATATTAATCTGAATTAAAAAACACTCGAAAAAGAGTTTAAGCAATTTACACATGAATAGTAAATAAAATTAATTAAATAATATTAATTTAAGGTAATTTTACTAAGAATTAAATTATTCTAACATAAAAATTTATAAGTGAAAACAAGAAAGTATTGAAAGGAAGGCTAACTCTTATGCATAAGAGGAAATCACTTTTATCATTGACAATGCCCTAGACATTATAGTAAATTATATGTTTTTAGTAGATTCATTATTAGTAGACATTATAATTCATCCATCTTATTATTACTTTGGCAATATTATTTCATTCTCAAAATCTTTAATAAATCCTTAACTGACGATTGATTCACCCATCTTATTATAAACTAAAACAACTTGCATTCTTAATCTTACAAAGACAAATAGAGGACAATCCAAGTCCCATAAGATATTCAAACCACTCCTGATGTTAGTAATAACTGAGAGGGGGGGTGAATCAGTGGCCTCAAAAATTTATCCTTTAATATTTAACCACCAATCAATACACCTCAGATTATTAAGTCCCTACAAGATGCATGCCATGAAATACTTGAAATAATAAATTGTTGGAAATAATCAAGACTAACCAAGTTACTGAGAGGGGAGGGGTGAATCAGTAACTCTTAAAACTTTAAGTCATTTCTACACTTGTATATATTTAACCATTCATTCATCTAATCTACTGCAA